>CAUYMX010053105.1:0-31736 GCA_963573855.1 Lepilemur septentrionalis
TCATAAATCAATACGTGGGAGGCTTACATTGGTTTGGCCTGAAAAGGTGGACATCTCAAAGCAGGGGCTTACAAGTCATAGGTGGGTTTAGGGATTCTTTAGTTGACAATTGGCTGAAAAAGGAATCAGTGGAAAAGAATGCTTGCATTAAGATAAGGATCTTCTATCTTTTATGTGACGCTATACCAGAATCAGGTTGGGAAGTAAAGGACATCATAAAAACCTGTTTGCAGAGATTTTATCACTGGTAGGCGTGACTCACCATGCCCCCTTAGAAAGGACTTTTTGGGGCAAAGGAAAGATCTGAGTTCAGTCCTCACAGTGAACATCAGGTCCTGTGCCAGCCATGCTATATGACATTCTAGTCTATGGCTGCCAGCTCTTATTTTCTTGACTAAAAGCATTTCCACCAGCACCACACTGTGATTTTGAAGCTTACTTTCTGCCGCTCTAATTTCTATCACTGCCACCTCTTCTTTGGCATTAGGAGGCCTGATAAATGTACTCTCAGTATGAAACTGCTTTACAGAAACAATAGCCTTGCTACTGCTCTATGTAGCATGCAAAATGCTCCAACCTCTCCTCCTTAAAATAAAACAAAGCCCTTCTAGCTACATTCGGTCTCTCCTTCCCTTCTCAGCAAAGCTCCAAAAAGAGGACTCCAAGCTCGCCATGTTGCCTGCCTCACCTCCCACAGCCAGGGCCTTCCACCGCGAGCCAAGGTCCCCCGTACCTTCTTGCTCCTCCATCCAAAGAATAACCTTCAGGCTGTATCTTTGTAACAGAGATGATAACTTGGATTGCTTTCCCCCTGGGGATTTAGATCAACTTGCCTCTCACAGCGCCACACCCAGGGCCAGTGTGCAGAAGCATAAAACTCTGCCCAGTCCTCCCCGGGTCCCCCAAGCGTGGAGCCCACTCCCCTCGACCAGTTCTGCGGTGCGTGTTGTTCTCCCTACAACAACCCTTATTTGCAGCTTAACCCTCTCCATTACTTGCTCAAACTACGCTCGGACCCATCTGAATGTGGGCAGCAGAATTTCCTGATAGTTTGGCAGAAGCAGAGGAGATGGGTTACCCCAAAGCAAAGCCAACAACTTCAGACATGACATTAGTCATCCCTCTTTTTTGGAGCACTTCAGCCTCCCTGTCGCTCCTTCATCCCACTTGCTGTCCAGCATCAGGACTAGTCACTGGCTCCGTCCTCCTCCTTCCCCTCTGATCTCTCCCTGTTACCTCATTCTCAAGTTTCTCCTGGGCCCCACCCCCACCTCAGAACACCAGATTCTTCCCATCCTATTAGGCGAAAACTCAACCCTCTGCACGTTCTGCACCCCAGCACTAGACCTGGCCCACCCAGGTAAGCCCTGCAAGCCTAGCCTGGCAGAACCAAGTGATCTCCATTTGGCAAAATCAAGTCCTCTTTCTAAGGCAATTGGGGCTGTACATACATTGTTTTCGTCCATTACGTCTTACAGCCTCTCCACGGCATTTGACAGTTTGATAATTTCCACTCTGAAATGTTTTCCTCTCCTGAACCTCTCTTCTGATTTCCATCCTAGTTCTCTATTTTTCTGTTTTGTAGCCTTTCATTGACCTTCAAATTTTTAAAAATTGGTTCTAACCTTGCCCCATGTTTCTTACTCTAGAGCAGCTCTGTCCACGAGAAAGATATACAAGCAACATACGTAATTTTAAATTTTCTAGTAGCCACATTATAAAAGTGAAAACTGAGAGGTAAAAATAATTTTAATAATACACGTTATATAACTCAATATAGACCCAGTTCTATCATTCATTCATCATGTAATCAAAATAAAAATCATCAGTGTGTATATTTTATGTTTCTTAAACAAAATTTTCAAAATCTAGTGTGCATTTTACACTTACAATATATCTCAATTCAGATGCTAAACTTTCATCAAAATATTTTATTTTTGCTTGGGTTTTATAAATTTTGTACTTGAAAAAGTGGGTTTACATACCGGAATTGTTCACAGCATCAGTTCTCCAATAAAATGAATGAGTACTAAAAACCATTATCCTTTCTTCTTTGCATCCATATTGACAAAACTGGTTCACCATTTTTCAAAGAACGGATTTGACTTTGAAGCCAAAGCATAGCTGTTCAAGCTTAGTAAATTTGCCAATTCTTATGTCAACTCAGTATTATTAAAATCAAATTCAAAGGAGTGTCGCATAAATTGAAAAGCAGCTCTGCATTTACTAATATCAACAAAGCATTTTTCAAATTCTTCTGGTGGTTCTTGTAGCAATTTACATAATTCTTTCAATTACAATTAAAATCCACAGATTGATTCATGGTAGAGAAACATTTAAAATAGTTTGTATCACGGAAAGTTTCAATTTCAACATAGATTCTCAGACCTGTCTTAGGTTGAGTCATAAATAAGGTTTTCCTTCCTTAGCACTTCAGATTTAGCTCATTCATGGACAGTAGAATGCCAGCGAGAAAATGTAAACCATCCTGAAATATTCTGTTTCAGTTACGGACTTGGTGGCAAGCATTCTTTCTGTGGTAACAGGGTACTTGGAATGTGGTTAGTGCAACTGAGAAGATGGATTTTTAATTTTATTTAATTTTAATTAACTAAAATTTAAATTGAAAAACCGAGGCTGTGTAAAATGTTTTCCCGTTAAACACAACTGTATTATTTGAGTAAAAAACCATGTTTTACAAGCAGTACAACATGTAGGGCACCACCTTTACACCGTAGAGAGCATGCAGGAATATGTATCATTTCTAGTTATTGTTGAAGACTTGATTCAGTTTGAATGATCATTTTCTATGCACTGACATAACACTGTAATGTATTCGTTAGAACATTTTATATATGGAGCACAAGTTGCAGTGATACCTATGCACATCAATACTGGTAATTAAATTACAATACTTACTAATGATCCCATAATTAAGTCATTTTTAGTTTGTTTCCTTATTTATTAACCCACTTGACTACAAGCCTTTGGGGCTTGACAAAGACTCTCTCCTTTGACCAAAATCTTAGGCTCCTGTTGTTACAGCCCAACCATGTTCATTGCCCGCTGCTCCAGCCGACACACGGAGACAGCAGGGGCTACAGCGCAGAAAGGGTTAATAGCTCAGGCGCCACGTGCGGAGATGGGAGGAATTTCTCAAATCCATCTCCCTGAGAATTTGGGAGACAGGATTTTTAAAGACAGTTTGGTGGGAAAGAGATTAGGGGATCGGGGCTGCTGATTGGCTGGGGATGAGCTCGTAGGGTGGGGAAGCAGAGATTGTCTTCTCAGTCGGGAGATTTCTTGGGTAGGTAGTCCGCAGCTGTTGGATCTGTCCCCATTCCTAGCCACAGGTCTGCTTGGCATCAGTGGGTCCCCCACGAATACGGAGTCAAAAAAATATTTCAAAGGTCATTCTGAGACTTTATAATATAATAGTAACGTTATCTAAAGAAGCACAGATCTTGGGCTTTACAGTGGCGATGTTACCTATAGAAACATATGTCCTTGGACTTTACAATGCAATGTTATCTACAGAAGCAGTGGGGGAAGTCACGAGTCTTGCACCTGTCAGGGAGGATAGTGCCATTAAGCAGTAACCAGTAACAGCAGTGAGGAAGTTAGGCAACAACGGCTGGTTAACTTCTGGCTGTACGTACACTTTTATAAAAGCCAGACTTTGATCACTATTTACGCCTTATGGTTGCACTCTGAGCCCTCTGCTTGACTAGGCCTGAACTTGGACCTCCTTCTTTTGTCCTTGCAGAATCCAGTTTGAGCAAGAATCCTGCTAAATCAGGTTAGTGAAAAAGCTCCCACCCTTGGTATCTGCCCACCTCTCACCACCTGGGTATCCTACCACCCTGGCCTGCCTTCAGCAATAATCCCATCAAGTCAGTTTAGCCACAGATTCATTATCCTTGATGTTTGCTTGTAGTAATTTTCCACCCTCTGACCCTGCCCTGCTCCTTGGTTATGAATTCCCACTTGTCCTTGTTGGAGTCAGAGGCGAGTCCAATCTCTCTTCCCACTGCGAGCCCTGCTGAGGCGATCCTATTGCCGTGGCCTCCTTGGATAAAGTCTGCCTTACCGTCTTCAGCAAGTGTTTCGAGAAGTTTTTTCTTTAGCAGGCTGCAAGACCTCTGCGTTTTTGTGCTCCGTACTTCTAGTGCCTATTACAGCACATAGCAAAGAGTAGGTGCCGAGTTAGCACTTGCTGACTGCACTGTCAGGGCCTGCCACACACACGTTCCCTCCCGTTCCCTCCCTGGAGGACACGCCACTGTTGGAGCAATGCATGTAGATGCCTAGATACGTTCCTCATGTAACATACGGCATAGCCAGCAAAAACAAAACAAAACAAAACAAAGGCTTTAATAAGACAATGCTTGAAGGAGATTCTGGAGACTTTATTTCCTCAATGTGGGTCTCAAAACTTTGAGAGTTCAAATATTCAGAATGCTATCTATAAAATGATCAAAAAAGGGTTGCCTTTAATTGCAGGCTTTATATATTTCCTTGAGAAGATCGTGGCTCATCCCACAGACTCAAAACAATATACGCTTTACTTGTTATGATTAGAGGCAGTTTGAGAGGTCAAACAGACCTGGGGTTCAAATCCTGCCTCCTCCACCTGGCAAGCTACTTCATTTTTCTAAGCCTCACTTTGCTCGAGGGCAAATGGACAATGATACTAGTTGTCATCCCTTGAGGTCACTGTGAAGACCATGCAGCATGCTAAACACTTCGCACAGTGCTCACGTGGTAAAGCCTCAGTATACCTTAGCAATTTGTATTATATAGTAATAAGCAAAATGTGTTAGCTAGCATATGTTTAATTGTAAACATCATAGATTCTCATTAACTTAAGCAAAAAAAAAAAAAACAGGGGAAAGACAAGGTTATAAAGCAGCAAAGAACAGAAAGAAGGACTGAATCAAAAAAAAAAACAACAACAGGATGCAAGGCAGCTCTGGGAATCTACATTTCGTGAATCAGAACATCTCTTCAAGGTGCCGTAATTAGACTGATTCAGCTCCAGTGATTTTCTGCCCTCTGCTACTAGGTTAGATATTCAAATTCCAAATTCCCAGAAGAGAGTCTGGTTGGTCATGCGTGGATGGTTTTGTGTCAACCCCTTGGCATGGCAGCAGGGGTTGAGGTGTGGCTTGCAGGACTATAGCACCTTGATTGACAGATCTTCCAAGAACATGTTCAGGAGGGTATGGCTTATCCCTCTAAGTAAAATTGAGTGCTTCTATCAAAACAAGGAGTAAGGAATGCCTTGCAGGTAAAAACAGCAGATGCTTCCACACATAATTTTATTATAAGCTATAAATAACACAGATCCTGCAGTGTTTGTACAAGATATAGAAAACTTATATTACTATCTAGTTTGTTTTGTGAAACAGAAGAAAAACAGGTGGAAAGCTGCATGCTGAGGATGTGGCCCTGAGATAAGGATTCTTGGAAGGTTTGAGCTGGGAGGGGTGGTTTTCCCAAAGCAACCTACATCATTTGAGCCTGCAGGAAAGTTTGAATTGTAGTGGAGAGGTGCAAGATTCTAGACGGCGAGAGTCTAGTTTCTAGAATCTGGCGCTTCTCCACCACAATTGAAATTTGAACTCCAGCTGGTATGGTGGCTCACGCCTGTGATTCTAGCACTCTGGGAGGCTGAGGCAGAGGCAGGAGGATCGCTTGAGCCCAGGCGTTTGAGGCTGCAGTGAGCTCTGATGATGCCATGGCACTCTAGCCCAGGCAACAGAGCAAGACTCTGTCTCAAAAAAGAAAAAACAATTGAACTCTAAAGCACAACATGAAACAAGAGAATGAGCAAAAATTAGAATGGAAAATAGAGAGCAAGATGAATAGGGTTTGAAAGAGTTAGAGCACTCAGTTCATTAAGGCCATGAAGAGGATTCAGGCCTTACATTTCTCTGAATGTTCCCAGAGCATTTCCAGTGCTCCAAGATGTGTGCTTCAAAGGATCGTGCAAGGAGGTTCCGCAGGGCCAGAGAGGTACCAGCTTCCAAGGCTCCAAACAGAGGATGTGGGCAAACACTTAGCCAGATGTGGCTGCTGAATTGTTTCTGTCTTTACCTTGTCCAGACGTTTTACATCTTTCATCAGTGGATTTCTTCATCGTCCTTGAACCAGTATTTTCCAAATGCCAGTCTGTAGACCAGTGCTGACCTACAACGTTTTCACTGATGTGCAGTCAAATCAAAAAATAGAGAGAGAAAAATTCAGATTTCTGAAGTGAGGCTTTCATAAAACTAAACTTACTCAATTTGAAGGGTTTTCTTTTATTCTAAAATTATGTCTTTCTCACACATTTTGATGTTAAAATACCCTTATTTTTAATGAAAAGATGGCAAAAATGGGTGGTAGTTTTTAAAAATATCTTTACTTGGCACAATAAATACTGGCAACTCTATAATGGTTTCCTCTCTTGATTTTTTTAAACTAATGTTAATCTATGAAATGAAAAATCTGAAAACCACGACTCTAAGTGTTTCTGAGTCTCTCACCATTCACTTCCCACGTGGGTCCATGTGGGGACAGTTGCTTCCTGCAGTCCCTGTCAGCGGTAAGGAGCACGGAGACCCACTTCACATCCTGCTTCTCCACTGACCAGCACTCTGACCTGGGGCAAGAAGTTCGATTTTATCTGCAAAATAGCAATAAGTATTGTACCTGCTTCGCAATGGTGTTTTATGGGGTGCTAAATAGGCGTTCATTCTAACTAAAGACCTGTTTCTGTTACCACTTTCAGGTAATCTTTTATCTCTCAAATTATAGAGTTCAGACTTTAAGGACTGGGTCTTTTCCACTAAATTTCTATGTCTCAAAATACTGTCCAGATCATGAAGGGCTAAGATTTGAAAAAGTGTGCTCCTTCCATATGGTCTGACATAGGCTGGCCACTTGTCCCTCAAGAATAGCCTCTCTATATTTGACAAGTGTCTGACTTTTCCTGTGCTGTGCCAGGTCACACCCCTGCCTGATATTTGGCAGGACACATCTACTGGCAGGTGGGATGGCATGGGGACACTGGCAATAGGTACAAGTTAGTTCTTTGGTACTTCTGGTGCTTCAGATCACACTGTCTTCGTGGTCGTGGTAGTGCTCTCCCATCAAGAGTCAGGCATGAGGTGCTACTATTTAAACTTGTCATGCTCCCTATGGCTTAAGTACAACTTGTTGGAAGACGTCAGCCAGGATTTGAGAGGAGGGAAAGATGTAAGCCCGTCTTTAGTTGCTTAAAACAAGGCTTTTCCTTTACATGCGCCCAACGTGCCAATGGGTGTGGCAGGAATGATCGGTTTTGAGTTAAGTTTTGTACAATGTGCAAGGTTTAGGTCAGAGGTTCTGAGTTTGGGTTTTTTTGGTTTCTTTGGTTGGTTGGTTGGTTGATTTGGTTTGGGGTTTTTTTTGGCATATGGGTGTACAATTTCTCCAGCACCGTTTGTTGAAAAGACTTTTCTTCCTCCACGGAACTGGTTTTTCACCTTCGTGAAAAATCAGTTCGCTGCACTTGTGTGGGGCTGTTTCTGGGTTCTCTCTTCTGTTCCACTGCTCAGCATGTATATTCCTCCCCAACACCACACGGTTCTCAATGCCGTTAAGTCTTGAAATCAGATAGAATGATTCTTCTTACTTCTTGTTTTTCAAAGTTCTTTCAGCTATTCTAGTTCTTTTGCCTTTTCATACACATATTAGAATAATCCTACCTATATCAACAAATAAAAGGCATTTGTAGCCCCCCCAAAAATCCTCTTGTTGGGATTTTTTGTAGGAATTGTAATAAACCTGTATATGAGTTTGAGGAACATTGACATCTTTTACCTTGTGGAGTCTTCCAATCTGTGAACACAAAATATCTGTTTATTTATTTAGATTTTTTTATCTCTTTCACCAGTGTCTTGTAGCTTCCAGCACAGAAGCCCTATACATGTCTCGTTAGATTTACACTTAAGTTTTTAATTTTTTTGAGGAATTATAAATGGTATTACATTTTTCATTTCAGTTTCTATGTGTTTTTTGCTAATATATTGAAATACAGTGGGATTTTCTTGTTTGCATTTTTTTGTACATTGAAAGGATTTTTATGATGTTGCAAAATGCTAAAGAAAAACATCAGGTACTAGTGGCAGCATTAACATATATTAACCTGTCAATTATTTTTTATCATTCAGTGTGAAATCACCTTGGTTCTTAATATAGCAAGTGATTTTTGGATACTGTGTTGTAAGACTCTGGACTTTATTTAAACTTTGTATGTGAGCAGGCCCACTGTGACAACTCTTCACCTCATTATTGCCAGGTGCAGCTAGAGTCCAAGCTGTCTATTTGGCCTCCCCTGCAGGGGGCAGGGGGCCCTCCCTGTTAACACTGACAGGCTGAGAGGGAAATTGCCTCCCACTGGGTCTCCTCTGAGTGCGCCCTGGCTGGAGGGAGGCCGGCCAGCTCTCCTGACCCCACCCCTTCACCCCGTGGGGGTCAAGGTGGTCTTGCCAGCCTTGTTACTGCCAGGTGGGGAGTGGAAGTCCAGACTCCCCATGTGGTCCCCACTGACACTATGGGGTTAAGGGGGTGTCTTTATCTCGTGGGTCCTGCTCTGACATCACACTGATGGAGAAGGGGCTTGTGTTGCCCTGTTCCAGTGAGCGCAGAGTCCATGCTCCCCGTTCAGTCTTTGCTGGCAGGGGTTGTGGGGAGGCCATAGGTATTTTTTGCAGTGCCGTTATGCTCTAAAAGTTTTTTGTCTGGCTAAGCTGCTCCTCTCCTGGTCTTTTGGCTGGAGAAGGGTAGCTTTTCTTGGGGCTCACGTGTGCCTGCTGGCATCACAGGTTCCATCTTTTCCAATCCCCAGTCAGGGACAGGTAAGCAAAAAGAAAACACAGGGACTCACCACCATGCAGTCCTCATGGCAGGTCCCAGGGCCCCTGGCGATCTGTCCTCTGCCGTCCACCTTTCAGAGCCATCTCATGTCCAGGGTTTTGAGTTTCCTTAGAAGGAAGAATAGAGAAAAATAAATCTATTCCATCTCGCTAGAAGTGAAGTCGCAATTCACTTTACTCTTCACGTCTTATTCCTTTAACCATTCAACACCGCCTGACACAAACTTGTATTTGGTTTTATCTGCTATGCTTAACACACACGTACTTTAGGATGAGAAGCTTTTACTTCATGTTGTTTCCACCCACCCACTTTTCTCCTTAAGATACACATTTAAACCCACTCTCTCTCTCTCGCTCTCAAAAACTGCATTAAATCCTGAGATGAAAATCGCCTTTAAAAATATAAGTTACAAAAGTGAATAGTGATTTTCCTCTGGTTTTCCATTGATATCAGAAAGAGCTGGAATGTCAGATGGAATCCTTTAGAATTGTAAAGAAAATGGTAAAAGTGGCAGGGGTCTTCTCCTCACTTGTGATAGAAACTTGTTTGCCAAGACACTGTGTGTCCAACCCTGTCTAAATGGAGAAATAACAGCTTACACTCAATGACTTCCAAATTTTCCCTGATCACAGCAACTCTGTGGTTTAACGTTCATAAGCAGACAACACCGTGTACCTTTCAGTTGTGATGGTCGCCTTGGGCACGTTAAGCTTTGATCACTTTGAAGTTTAAAACCCAGCTCTGTCAAACACGCTGGAATCGAAGGCACTGCGCCCGGCGCCTCCCTTGGAGCAACTCTGCGCGGTCATTCCTCTGTCCCTTGCTTCACCGCAGCAGCTTCAACTGTCACACTCTCAAAGCAGTTCGCTGGCAGAATGTTCCTGCAGTAAAAATAACTACTTTGTGGTTCTGCTTCCTTATCAGCATCTGACACGTTCTATCAAATGTAAATTGGTTGGCAAGCCCTGGAAGGCACTCTGGACAGGGACCAAAACTTGTCCCTGGCGC
This sequence comes from Lepilemur septentrionalis, assembly GCA_963573855.1. Taxonomy (NCBI): domain Eukaryota; kingdom Metazoa; phylum Chordata; class Mammalia; order Primates; family Lepilemuridae; genus Lepilemur; species Lepilemur septentrionalis. The sequence goes on from CAUYMX010053105.1 coordinate 9,913, forward strand.
ATTCCCACACTCCTGTGTAACGAGAAGAGGGTGGTCCATGCTGCCTGAATATCTGTCATCGGTAAGATTCTCTAAGGCTGTCTGAGGTGTGCGGACAATGCCACAGTCACCCAATCCGTCACAGCACGTAATATTCCAAGGAGCACCCTGAGAAGGAAGCCTCTGGCGACTGGAAGCTTTCCGTGGAAAATTCCAGTTTCAGAAACCTGGGCTTGGAAAGCTGAAGATTCTTGATTTCCAGCAATGAATTTAGAAGCCTAGTGCACAGAGGAAGCATGAAGGATGGGGCTGGTGTGCAGATCTGGATATTGTCATTGGAATTTCCCTCAGGTGGCTTTAGCAACTAAATGTAACAGTCTCCACAGGCTGCATTTCTATAGGCCTAGAACAACGCTCACTTTCAAACAAGGAAAGGAAATTTAGTAGAAGACAATAGATGATGAAGCCGTGTTTTCACGTGCAGTATTTGTTCTGCTCTGATACTAGGTTTTCCGGCTCACAGCCCACATTAGATTTCAACAAAGGCTCTCTGAGAGCTTTCCTTGGGCAGGGGCTGGAGTCAAGATGGGAGGCTAGAGCTCCGGGTGGGGGGTAAGGCTGGACCAAACATTTAGATGAAAGCTAAGGGCTCAGCCAGGTGTGTAGCCAAGAGGGGCACTCTGGATCCCTGCCAGCCAGAGGCCAGTCATTAGCCAGGGTGGAAGGATCAGCGTGGCCAGCAAGGGGCCCCGAACCTGGAAAAACAGCACAGGCAGCAAGGTCACGAGCCCAGAGAGTCCATTCAGAAAACCTGTACAGAGCACTAACAGGAAGGAGACCTTGACAACAAGCCATCTCTAGCTCAGAACTCTGTACACGCTGCCTATAAAGACAACAACCAAAATGCAAACACAATGAGCCTGGGGCTGGTAGGTAGAGACAGGTGTAAACACCTGGATGGAATGAAAAGGCACATTTTGGTGGACACAGCCCTTATTCACCCATTTTTTTTTTCATTCAACAAGTGAAACATAGAGCTAGCACATAACAGTGCTAGAAAATATTCTAGGTGCTGAGGATACAGCAGTGAACAAAAGAGACACGTGCCCCTGTCCATTAAGAATTTGCCAAATAATAAACAAGTAACAAAGAAAGCAAAGCATAACTTCACATAGTAGCAAATGCTAAAAAGAAAACAGAATAAGAATCGCAAGATGGCAATAATGCAAAGGAAGCCGCTTAACCACTTTAAATATGCTTATATTTGAGGGACACTTCTCTGAAAAGAAATTTGAAGAGAGGCCTGATTAATGCCAAGGAACTTGCTATGTGAAGATCCCATGGAACAGTGCTCCAGGGAGAACAGAATGTGCAAAGGCCCTGTGGTGAAACCTAGTTTGGCATGCTTGAGAAATAGCGCAGTGTGCCAAGAACAGATTGAGCAAGAAGAAAACTAGCAAATGGTGAGTTTGGACAGAGAGGCAGCAGGAAGATTTTGTAGAACCTCCCAGGCCCTGGTTAGGAGACGGAATTTTATTTAAATTGAAATGAGATATCACTGGAACTTTTTTTTTTTTAAAGAGGTGGGTTCTGGCCGGGCGTGGTGGCTCATGCCTGTAATCCTAGCACTCTGGGAGGCCAAGGCGGGTGGATTATTTGAGCTCAGGAGTTCAAGACCAGCTTGAGCAAGAGCAAGACCCCATCTCTACTCACAAAATAGAAAGAAATTAGCTGGACAACTAAAAATATATATAGAAAAATTAGCCGGGTGTGGTGGCGCATGCCTGTAGTCCCCGCTACTCAGGAGGCTGAGGCAGAAGGATCGCTTGAGCCCAAGAGTTTGAGGTTGCTGTGAGCGAGGCTGACACCACGGCACTCTAGTCCAGGCAACAGAGTGAGACTCTGTCTCAGAAAAAAAAAAAAAAAGAGATGAGTTCTATCTCTGTCACCCAGACCAGAGTGCACTGGTGTGATCATAGCTCACTGCAGCCTTGAACTCCCGGGTTCAAGTGATACTCCTGCCTCCTGCCTGCTTCCTAAGTAGCTGGGACTACAGGCATGCACCACCAGGCCCAGCTAATTTTTTTATTTTTTATAGAGGTGGGGACTCGCTATGTTGCTCAGGCTGGTCTCAAACTCCTGGGCTCAAGCAATTCTCTTACCTCAGCTTCACAACATACTGGTACTACAGGCATGAGCCACTGCACCCACTCCTGGAAGATTTTTAGTAGGAAAATTATTTGATTACCTTTCATCTTAAGAAAACCACTCTGGCTTATGTTGAGCACAAATCAGAAGTAGGCAAGAATGAAAGCAGGGAGAACAATTAATAGTCCAGACTGAAAATTATGGACCAGAATTATAGACATAGAAAGAGATAAATATTTTTAAAACATGTATAAAATTAGAAGTAATACTGACAGATCTTGCTAACAAGTCAGTTGTAGGGGGCAAGAGAATGGACAGAATCAACAATATTCTTTGGTTTTCAGACAGTGAACACAAGGATTCCGGGAAGGTTGTTCTCATTCACTCCCTTAAAATTAAAAGCCACCACCTCTTGGTTACTGCAGATTTTTGCTGTCAGCCTTGTAACTGTCACGGTTGTCACTTGCAGCGTAGCTACACCATGCAAATGATCAAAATCAGCACCACTGGCCCTGTGGGGCTCTTGGAAACAAGTCCATTTAGCTTTCTACAAACCCCACAGGGTTCCCCAAATGGCAGTGCTGAGGCCCAGCACGAAGCAGCTAATGAATGCTATGTACGGGATGCAACTACAAAAAACCCAACTCCAGTCTAGCTAATCAAGTGGGCCAGAGAGCAGCATTTCTCAGCTGCCCACAGCCACACAATGCCCAGAGCCTGTTTTGTACTCTGATATACATTTCTTTGAATAATTTTTTTAAAAGTGAAAGTGTTTTGAATTCCTATAATCTTTCTGTTTAAATGCATGGGAAGAAATGCTTTATACGCTCTGCTGGATAGAAAATATAACCAGAAAAGTAAAGCAAAAATAAAATAATTTTCACACTAGGAAAGGAAATCCAAAATTTGCACATCAGATGAGGCAAGTTGGACCATAATTAATTAACAAATATTCTTAAATTTGGATAAGCAAATGTGTTGTGTTTTCATTGTGGAATCTTGATCTGCAGAGACATTCTGGACCTGACACCAATTAGCCACCCATTTTTACATACTTAAGTGTCACCTAGAGCACATACCTCGCATGAAATGATTTCAAGTTCTGCTACCTTTCTTTTGCTTTCTTGTCAAAATAAAGACCATTTACCAAATAGTACTAAAAACTGTTCTTTAAAAAATAAGTGTAGCCATACAGACAGGTATGAAGAACAGGATGGGTGGAAGTAGATAAACTCTCCCGAATCCTGGCTGCATCACTTCCTAGTTGTGCGGTCCTTGTGTGTTATTTCACCTTGCAAATCCGTGGTTTCCTCATCTGTATAATAGGAGTAAAAATACCCAGCACATATGGTTGCTGTGAGGACTAAATGAGATACTATAGGGAAGGAACTTGGAGCCTAACTTAGAGCAAGGACTTAATGAATGAATGGCTGTTCTTTTGTAATAGTTACGGACTCACAGGAAGTTACAAAAAGACTAGGGAGAGGTCCTTATGCCCTTCACCTGGTTTCCCTCAATGGCTACGTCTTACACAGTCATAGTACACTATCAATTTGTATGTATAGTTTGATGTCATTTTGTCATACGTGTGGATTCTCTACATAATCACCACTATAATCAAGATAAAGAACTATTCCATTACCACAAAGGTCTCCCTTGTGCTATGGTTGCTAAGGTATATGAAGTCTAACCCCTAGCAACCACTAATCACTACAGTGATGAATCTTGCATTACTGTAATTTTGTCACTAAAAGAAAGTTTTATATAAATGGAATAATATTAAATGCCACGTGCAACCTTCTGAAATTGGCTTTTTATTTTCGTTCACCATAATGACCTTGAGATCCAAGTTGTTACATGTTTCAGTAGTTTGTTTCTTTTTATTCCTAGGTAGCATTCCATGGCACAAACATATCACAGTTTGTTTAGCAATTCACCTATTGAAGGACATGCTGGTTGTTTTCTGTTTGGGGCTATTACACATGACACTACTTATGAACATTCCTCTACAGGTTTTTGTGTGGATGTGAATCTTCATTTCTTTGAGATAAATGCCCAGGAGTGTGATTGCTGGGTTTTGTGAACTTTTTAACTATTTCTTCTTGCTGTTGCAATTATGAGTCACAGGTTTGCAATTGTTGCAATGCCAGAGGTTGCTAATAAACTCTATCAAAGAGGAGACAGAGTTGAATAAAAAAAATCCTTCAGTAGTGTATTAGTCCATTTTCTGTTACTGATAACAGAATACCTGAAACCTGGTAATGTATAAAGAAAAGCAACTTGTTTCTTAGGTTACGGAAGCTGAGAGGTTCCAGCTCGAGGGGCCACATCTAAAGAGAGCCTCCCTGTCGCTGGGGACTCTGAATAACCCCGAGGCATTGTGGGGTGTCACATGGTGAGGAGGCCGAGTGTGCTGCCATACTAACTCGGGTCTCTCTCCTCTTCTTATAATGCCTCCAGTTCCCCTCCCATCATAATTCATTAACCCATTAATCCATTAATCCATGAATGAATTAACCCATTCATGAGAGCAGAGCTGTCATGATCCAATCACCTGTTAAAGGCCCCACATTGGGAATTAAATTTCAACGTGAGTTTTGGAGGACACAAATATCCAAACCATAGCAGAAAATATGCAAAACACCTCACACATAGTTGTGTGATAAGTATTGGTCCTTTCTACTTCCCCTTGCTAACACACCTAATGCCATTTTCACACATTTTTGGCCAGAAAAGAAATTGCTTGGCATTTGGCTTTTCCTGAAATTTTCCCTTCCAAATGAATTTCTGACCAAATAAGACATGAATTGCTTTAGACGAACTTTCCCTCTCTGCGTGTGAACTGGGACTACAGTTTTATGTGTTCAGGTGCCTTCACTTCCTTTCCCCAAAGAAAGAGACAAAACTGTGCATATGTTCACTCACACCCCTCTGAGCAATCGCAGTAAACAACCAACACGCTGCAGGAGCCAAGTGCTGGCCCTGTGTGGCTATGAATTTCTAGCAGCCCTCACGAAACGGGCATGTGGACCCCATCAGAGCAGAGAGTTTACAACTCGCAGGTGCAAGAACAATTTTTCAATTAGGGATAATATTGTTCTTCATCATGTTTTTCTGGAACCATGTGGGAGGAGCAGCTCTGGCCAGGTGGGAACTCAGCACAACAGTTACAGTTTGGCAGTCTGAGATGTGTTTTTTCAAAAAAAAAAAAAATCTGATTCCATAGCTTTGCCATGTCCATGGTGGTGATTGGTGATTTACTCCTGCTTGCATGAATGGGCACATTCAGTGGCAGCCTTTGAAAACTTGTGAGTGTATGGACTTGTTCACAGGCCCTGTTCTATCTCATCAGGCTAAATTATCCTTTTGGCTCAATTGTCAGCCACTGACTTTGTCTTTTAATGGCTCTCCTACCCCTCTTACCTTTTTAAAGCAAACCTTTGCCCCTACCGGTCAGGATGAACAGAGGTGGTAGTGGGGCCTGCATTCTACCTTTCAGGGAAGAGGCTTGGTCAGGACACAGGGCAAGATGCAGCTGGAAACACAGACGGGAGTCAAGTTGTTGAGAAACTCGATTACCTTATAAATATATCTTTGACTTCATTATGAAATTCATGGGGAACCGCTGAAGATTTTAGAGAAGAAGAATTTTGCCATCAGTCTGGTGTCCATAAAAAGGACAAACTGAAGCAGAGACTAGAAGCAGGGGATGAGTTAGATGTGCTCACCGTACCAGTTAGACGTTGGGAAGAACAGAGAAAATGCAACTCAGCTCAACGTGTTTTGAGTCCAACTACGCAAAAAGCATGGCGCTGAAGGCTCTGGAGAGTGGAGATGTGAATTTTATTGAATTTCCCCCCAAACTCACAGTGCAACACAGATTAATATTCAGCAAACACTTATTGGGTATTGACACCATCAGGGATGCCTTTGACCACAAGTAACAAACTACACAAATGATAGTAGCTTCCGTAATGAAGATTTGAGTTCCCTCACATGACGAGAAGTCTGGAGATTGTGATCAGGGTGTTAACTTGCAGCACAGCTGCAGTATAGCTGCTCCGACTCCAAGCACTGTTCAGAAGACTTCCATGTGCGTTCCATTGGTTCTCCCTATGCAAGAGAGGCTGGAGAGTGAGCATTTAGCTTTTCTCGCCCACAGAGTAGAAGGAAGCCATGGAGAAGGGCATTGGGAATAAGGTTGGATCAGCCACACAACACTGACTACCACACCTTCTTATCTGCCAAGCCCTCCAACAACCAATATGATCTCATGAAATCTTCGGCCATGAAGTAGACAGGTATCTTCTCCAAAATTATGGGCAAAGAAACTGAGGCATGGCAGGACTAAGTGATCTTCTCATGACTGCACAGCTGGGCAGAGAGATCAAATTCAAGAGGCCGACACAAACATACCCCAACTACCTGTGCTTCAGGAAAGACTGTGTTTGCCTGAACAAAGGCCAAGAGGTAAGCAAAGACCTATGGAGACCCAGAGGGGGGAAGGAACATCTGGGCTGGGCTTTGAGGGAGCTTTTATACCCACAGGGTGGAGAAAGTGCATACAGAGGACAGGGGGAACTATGTCAGAGCCATGAAAAGATTAGAGGTAGGATTGTGAGGAAGGACAAGAAATACACCAGTTGGAGGAGGCAGGACATCTTCCAAGAAATGGACCAAGATCACAACCATTACTCTCACCCCAGGTATCCGCCCTCAGATGCCAATGGAGGCCAGGCTGGCCCCGACACCCACAGCTCTGAGGAGGTGGGGCTGGTGCCCACCGGGCTGAGGCCACGAGCAGCATCTTCACATACAAGCCATTGACTCAAAACTTGTAAGTACCCCCAAAGTGATGGTTCATAGAATACGATAGGGTGTGTTGGAAGCACTGAGAAATAACTGCTAGGGCATTACAAGGTCTAATCTGAGAGAAAGGGAAGCAGTTCTTTACTTTGATATAATTTTGGTGAATGCAAAACAAAAATGTGAAGATACAAAACCCAATTTGCTGAATCTCGCCACATGAGCAACATGGGAGAAAACCAACCCAGATTCACTCCCAAGCTTACCACTTCCTGTGCTACCACCTTGGGCACGTTTCTCCTCCCAACTGAGCCCCATGTCCTAAAGCAGCTTAGCGTCATGACAGAGTCCACCAGCTTTTCAATCAGATGGCCAAGCCCAGGCTGTCAGACAGCAAGTCACGTGGACTTTCTGGGCACAAATTTCCTCATCTGTGAATGCAGAAATCAAACCTGAATGCAATTTATATTTGGTGGCCACAAAGCCTCACACCTGGTAAGTGTCCAAGATATGCAAGTTACTATTATTACTAGTATTACTCTGATTAATGTGAACATGATGACATTAATACCTACTTCACAAGGCTGTTACATAGACTAATTAATTATGCATAAAATCATTTACCCTGCCTTGTATTGGGAAGTCAACAAATATTGAGGTCATTTGCTTCCCTCTTACCAACTTTTTCTTGGCTGAAAATCAAATTTCCACTTAAAAACAAAATTTCAATAATAGTAGTAAGGTTTTGTGTTGCCTGAGTCTGTGTCATTAGTTGATATACCTGGGGTGATGTCAGCCCAGAATTGGAGAGGGTGGAAAGACAGCTGAGGATGCATCTACTGCAGAGATGTCTGCTTAAACCATGGCCCTCCAGGAACTGTGTCCCTCCCTCGGTACAGGCAATTTCCAATGAGTAGTCAAAACTGTCACCTTCCCCCAGTTCTCTGTCCTGATTTGGGCCGTTAGTCGTCTTCCTTAACGCAGTAATCACATTGTTGGAGGCTGTGGTTTCCGGCCAATCAGGAACCTGCCACTGACTATTTTGCTGTTGTTTTCCCAGGTTTGCGACCTTGGCAGCCACCCCAATTCCTGTCTGTAAACCTGGCCAATATCCCAAGAGGAAAATGCCTCCCACCTGCATTCCGCATGCCTAAACGCTCAGGCACCCTTACTCCTTTCAGACCTGATTGTTGTTTCCTAAAGGTTTCATGTAGAAAGACACCTTCATAATCTAAAAGAATAAAATGTAGGCAATTTTTTCCCCCACAAGAGATGCTATATATTTAATATTCACTCATTGAGAAGGTATTTAATGGCTAAAATCCATAATGAATTTAGAGATGCTTTTAAAGGAATTTTTCCCTGTCAACCAAATTAGCATTTCACATATGCATCGGTGACTATACAGTTAACAAAAAGATGAACATGTGAATTTACAAGACAACAGATCTACCTATTTTCCAGACAACTCTGGAACTTTCATAGATTTGAGAGCCCTGAATAACAATCCCATAGCTGCTGAGAAGTGTCTGACCCACAGGTTGAGAACTGCAGGTTTAAAACATTTGGTCTTCAGCCAACAACTCTAGAGAGATTTTTTTTTTAATGAGGAAACCGAGACCCAAGCATAATAAGGAAAGCAGATCAGCCAAAGCAGGGACCTGAGCATCAAGCAAACGCTGTCCCCATACCTGCCTGGCTGGAGAATTCTTCCTTTCCCTCTACCCCTGGAACCCCGAGCCCCACTGATGAAGCGAAGCTAACCTCTGTTGCTTTACTTCGACCCCTCGTGTGCCCATATGCTCCGCCTGGCACAGGCTCTGGCCTGGAGTATACAGAGGTGATTTGTCATTTTACAAAACAAATACAATTCGGGTGAGAAGAGAGCCAAGTGATAAATAATCCCAAACTAGAAAGCTACTGTGGAAGTTTGGCACAAAAGAGAAAAACAAAAACAAGCCCCAAGAAAACATAAAAGCTCAGGATGATTTATTTCATAATTTAAAACTCAAAATCGCCTTTGGGCGGTAGGACTTGTTTGCCCAGTTTTACCCTAGAATGAGTCATAATAGCTAAGTTATATACCCTTGGAAAAACCAGGGCTTTTCCACTGGGAGCACTGAGATGTCATTAAGCCCAGCACCGTGTACGCCAGTACCAAAATCAAATGTCCTTTAAAATTGAGACCAGCAGAGAGAAAGCCCCAGGGCCACAGCTCTGTTCCTCCAGACCATGTCTGGTCCACACGGCCCCAGCCAGGAGGTGGCGGGGAAAGAATTGTGGGGAGCAGGAAATCACACTACCCTTAGGGGCAGGAGAGAGGAGAAGTGGTTTTATAAATTCAGATCTGGGTGGGCAGCAGGGCAGGGGGGAAAGAGGATATTAATGACACAGACTGGATTGAATTCTGTCTGCAGGAAGGAATGAGGACACAGCCACCAATAAATTTGGGTCTGTATCAGTTATCTACTGCCCCAGTAATGCAGCATAACAAACAGCCCCCAAACCTCAGAGGCATGCAATAAGGAAGAAGCATTGCTTTTCACTCACAAGTCTGAGAGCCAGATTTGGCTAATCTCATCTGGCCTTGGTGGTGGGTCAGCTGGGGGACATCTGGTCTGGAACGGTTTCACTCACATGACTGGCAGTCGGCTGGCTATTAATGCAACAGTGGCAGTAAGTGGCCCGTGTGCCCACCGTCATCCAAGAGGCTAGCCCGGGCTTATTCACAGGGTGCTAACAATGTTCCAGGACAGAATACAAGCACAAAAGGCCCAGTCACAAAGCCAGCCCAGATTCAAAGGATGGGAAAATAGATTCTAACTCTTGACAGAAGGAGATGCAGAGTCCAATGGCAATGGGCACAGAAGCAGAGAGAGGAAAGGAATTGGGGACCTTTTAGCAGCCAATCTTCCACAAGAAGAGCCCAACGGGTGACGTTGCAGAAGAGAGTCTAGACTTCATTTACGAAGCACAGAGCATGGGGCGAAGATCTGTTGGTTACAAGGTGGATTTCATCTCACACCATGGAGGCAAAATAGTCCAACAATAAAACGGACTGCCTTAAGAGCTGACATTTTTACATAATAGTAATTACTAATGTTAATTGAGTGCCTATTACAGGCATCAGAAGGTGCTCTGCATGGCTCATAGGAATTAAGCCTCCCGGTAACACTGAGCAGGGCCTCTGTGAACTGCTAGGCAAGCGTGTTCTGCAGAAAGGCCCTGCCTGGCTGAGGGGCATGCTGCTTGCCAAAGTGTGAGCCCAGGGGTGGAACTGTGTCCACTTGGAGGAAAGAGAATGTTTTATTAATTCACATCCAGGTGATGTATAAACTGGCAGTAGCCTTGCCTGCTTATGCGGCTGTGGTACTATATTCTGGCTTTCATTGTAGAGCTAAACAAAGTGAGGCCTAAAAGGAGTTTAGGTAAATCGCCCAGGAATATACAGATGTTAAGTAGAAGAGCAGAGATCTGAAGTCAGTCTGCCTGCAACCCCTGCTTTTGACCATAAAACAATCCTGCCTCACTCAATCCTTATAACAATCTCTTAGAAAGAGAGCAGCATTTCTATTTCACAGATAAGAAAGATCTGAAGCCCCCCAAATTAAGAAACTTGCTTAAAAGTTAAGGGACTGAGGTAACAGATGGCAGTAGAAGGATTTGTTCTCACGTCTGTGTAATTGCAAAGCCTATTTGCTTTTAGCTGTAAACTGCCTCTTCTCCATCAGCGGTCTAGGAAGTTTTCTGTCACTGAAAGCATCCAAGAAGAGACTGCATGCCAGGGATGCGAGGAGAGATTAATGCATCCACTAGAGAACTACAATTCAGTGTCCTTTTACCTTTCAAATTCTATAAACAGGACTGGTGAGAAGACTCTCTGGGCAGTTCCACTCTCCATCTGGTTAATTCCTAGTGTTCAGAAGTAAGAGACCAAGACAAGGAGATCCTCAGATGGCAACAGTGTCCCAAGTTGAGAAAGGTGTGGAGATCGGACAGGACATTTGTTTTACCTGTCACTTACCTGGTCTAGGCTGGGGGACTCTGGGGAGCCCCGTTGCTCACTGGGGTCCTGCCTGTCACATGCAAGGGGCCCTAGCAAACACCCTTCTTCCCAGGAAATCTTCCCATACCTGCAAAACTATTCTTCTGACCTCCCACCGGGGTTATATAGAAAATAACTGTAAATAGAACGTCTAACTTTCTGTGTCAGACTCACCAATGTAGCCCTGGAAGGCTTGTGAGGAGCAGAAGGGAGCAGAGGCTGGGCCACCGAGGCCACGGTATCGGGGAGGCCCCCCACACCCCTGGTTTCTTTCCTGCCTCTATCACTCTCTGGTGCTAATTCCAACCCTCTCCAACTCTGGTAGTAGCCTGGCATCCCTTTGGAATTGGGGACCTAACTCATCCCACCCACGCTAACTTCACGTGCATCTTTAACCCTCCAGATTTCAATTGCACCGTCAGCACCACGGCAGTCCTGCCTCTGCCCCCAAGTTCTGTCCCAACTCAGTTTAACAGTTGATGCAGCACAGCTCAGCTGGAAAACCAAGGGCACCAATGGCCACTGTTCATCCCAGAGGGACACTGAGTTCAAGACCTGGCTCTCCAGTTGATTAGTAGCATGGTCTTGGAAAGTTGTTTGAAATTACCTAAGCCACAGTTTCCTCATCAGTAGCACGGGGAAATATTACCTCCCAGGATCATGTTAAGAATGCAGTGACCAACATCAAAGGGCACACAGTTTCATTTAGACAGAGGGAATGCATTTTTGCACAGCATGGTGACTATCGTCCCCATAGTCTGACCACATTTCACCACCTCCGTGGTCCCAAGCTGACCTGGTCACCATCGTCTGTCACCTGGACTGTACGACAGCCTCTTCCCTGTTCTTCCTGCTTGCACCCTCGGTGGAATTGGAGAGGGATGCTCTCCGACTGTCAGAGAGATCATGCCCACGTCTCCCCACGCAGCTCCCCATTTCACTCAGAATCAGAGTCACAGCCGGGCAATTCCTGCAGGCCCCGCCTGCCGCACCCACACCCGATTCCTCTGATCTCCTCTACTCGTCTCCACTTCGCCCACCTCTCTCCAGCCACGGGGCCTCCTCACTGCATCTCGAAACACACCAGGCGCACGCCACCAAAGGGCCTTTGCACAAGCTACTCCCTCGGCTGCGAACACACCTCCCCCAGATATCACGTGGTTCATTCTCTCCCGTTCAGGTTTTTCATCCTATGTCACCTGCTGAAAGACGTCCACCCACCACCCTACTCACACTTGCAACCCTCCCTCTCCCCGGCCGCACTCCCAACCTCTCTAACCCTGTTTTTTTTTTTTTATTTTTCCCTTTTCTTTAGCATTTATCACATTCACACATATTACATACCTTATTTGCGATTTATTATTTACTCACCCCCACGTTAGAATGTAAGCTACCACAGGGCAGGGGTTTGTGTGTGCCTGATCAGAGCCTTGCACAGTGGGCAGGCCACAAGCACATGCTGAGGGGACGAAAGGACAATAGTCGCTGTTGGCATTATCACGTTGTGAGCCCCTCATGACCAGAAACCACGTCCATTCCTGTCTGTATCCCCAACCCTTACCACGGGGCCCAGCACTACCAAGATGCTAGCGCAGGTTTGCTGAATGAATAAAATCAGGAAACTTCCTTTTGTTGAGACAGGGAGATGCTGAGCTCTAAGCTCATATTGACTTCCTGAAAGGAAAACCCGCATGTCACGTCCCGACAGCAAAATTGCCTCTGACATGTAATTTAAAACCCGAGATGCCTGGATATAAAGTCTTACTCAAGTAAATGGGATCAAACATCAGGGCATTTCCACTCCACCAAATGGATATTCTGGATTTAATAAGGTCTCACATTCCTTCCCAGGCCTCTCCTGCTGTCCCCCCAGGGGACGGGGAGATGAATTTGGCAGAGTTGGCATCAGGGGTTGATGGCCGCTCTTCAGGTAAGCCCAAGTCCCATCGGAGTCTCACTTTAATATCTGATCAGTGGAAGGCCATCACCTCTTTAATTTCTATTCTGCGTCTCCTCCATCTATCCCAGACCTGGAAGAACCTACGGTCTTCTTATGACACTCTTAATTCTGCAGAATGCGGATTCCGTCTTAGCTCATACGGCTACCAGAATCCTCAGACCACTTCATTACAGTTAATTGTGTACGCGGAGCAGTGGGAGAACAATGGCTTCAGTTTGAATCCCTAGGCTGCTAATTACTGACTCTGTGACTTTGAGCATGTTGAGCGTGTTGTTCAACCTCTGCGAGACTCAGCTTCCTCATCTGCAAAATGGGTGTAATGAAACCTGCCATTCATTATTTCTGTAGGATCTAGGTGAGATAAATGCCCTTTCCCTATTAGACCCTGAGCACTTCAGGACAAAGACCATTTTTTTTTTCATTTTCTCATTTATTTACTGAGCACCTACATTTATTGAGACCCACGCAAGGTCTCAAAAAGGCAAATATTAAAGTCCAGTCCCTACTGTACAGGAGTTCACAGCCCTGTGCAATAAACCATTACTACCTAACTGATAAATGTTAAAATGAAACTATGAGCAAACACCATGCGAACACAGGGAGGGAGTAATTATGCTCGGGAGGACAGGGGAAGGCGGCAAACAGAATATGATGTGCGAACAGTTTTGAAAAAGCAGTTTTCCAGGCAGACAAGGGGGCTGGGAGGACATTCAAGGCAGAGAGAGCTGCACGAGCAAAGCCATGGTGTCCTATGTCGTTCACCAATCGCGACTCTCCAGTCTCCAGTGTTACATCCAACACATGAGATTCTAAGCAAATATGTACTAAATGAACAAGTCTTTATCAAGGACACCACATAGTCATCATGGACTGTTTCCAGCATTCGGAGAGCCCAGTTTCGCCAGGCTCAGTGACGTACACCTATAGTCCCAGATACACAGGGGGCTGAGTGGGAGGACTGTGTGAGCCCAGGAGTTCCGAGCTGTGGTGCACTGTGCCAACGGGACACCCATACTAAGTTCAACATCAATATGGTGACCTCCCAGGAGCAGGGGACCACCCAAGGAGGAGTGAACCGGCCCAGGTCATAAACGGAGCAGGTCAAAACTCTTGTGCTCATCAAAGAGCCCAGTTTTGATTCATATCCAACTTTTCAGTAGCGGAGAGAGAGAAGGGATTTATGCTTAAGTTTCTAATCACTGTTTTCTTGCATTTGTAAAATAGCTGGTAAGACTTAAGAGGACAATAGAGGGACACTGATAAGACTATGCAACCATGCAAGGTATAGGCCCTCTGTCTTCCTCTCTAATTAGCTGTGCTGGAAGATGTTGTTATATTATTATTTACATGCTTGGCCTCAAAACCCTTCCAGTCTCATGCTACCTTTACTAATAAACATAACTTGGCAAAATAAAGCTTAGTACTCAAAGGCAAATGCTGAAGAGAAGTGTGACCTAGCTTCCAAGGGAAAGAGATGGGAAGTGACATCCCTTGAGCCTTTAAAAATCACAAAGACCTCCAACGTAAATTCTCATAGCCCCATTTTATAGAGGGGTAAAATGAGGTTTGGGAGATTGGTGTTTCTTGCTGGTAAGCGGAGCTGGGATTCCATGTTGGGATATGAAAAGAACAGGCCTATGTATCTTATTTTTATAGACTGAACGCTTATGTTCCCCCAATTTATATGCTGACGCTCTAACCCCACTGTCATGCTATTAAGAGGTGGGGCCTTTGGGAGGTAATCAGAGTTAGATGAGGTCATGGAGGTTGAGTCCCCATGACAGGATTAATGACCTTATAAGAAGAGGAAGAGACCAGAACTGTCTCTTTCTCCACCACGTGAGGACACAGCAAGGCAGCACCTGTCTGCCAGCCAGGAAGAGGCTCTCCCTAGAAACTGCATGGGCTGGCACCTTGATCTTAGACTTTCCAGCCTGCAAACTTCTGAAATAAATGGAGGTTCTTTAAGCCCCCCAATCTATGTGTTTTGTTATAGCAGCTTGAACTGACAAACACGCTTGTCCTCACAGAGCATAGGTCCCTCGCAGCCTCTGACCAAAAGCAGAGGCTTTTGATCTCACCCTGTTCCACCAGCAAGTACAGCTGGTTTCTCAGGTTTCCCAGAAATGATAGAGCTGGGGGTTCTCCTCTATCTCTCGGGCTTTCTCAGTCTCCGTTTCGGGGCTACTGACTCTGCTGGATGCCCAAGCAGTCCTGGGGAAGGTGCCTCAGTCTCTAAACTATCTGTGCATGTGGGAAATGAAGACACCGCCCCCGCCTGGGAGGCTGAGGAATGGCCTAGCCAGGGATGCGGCTCCTGGGGCTGGGTCTGAACAGGCAGTGGTCACAGGAGTCACCAAAGGACACCTAATTGAGAAGAGCCCGACAACCAAAAGCCAAGCTTAAAACTTGCAGAGGGAGCAGCCGTGAGAAACAGAACCCCCCGTGTGTGTGTGTGTGTGTGAGTGTGAGTGTGAGATAGACAGCGAAAGCGAGAGAGAAAGAGAGACAGAGACAGAGACTGAGAGAGAGACAGAAACCGAGAGAGAGACGGGAGCTAAGTGGGGAGGATCAGTGCACAGGTCACATGCCATGGGAAGAAACAGATTAAGCAAATGAACTTGAAGAGGGTGGGTACAGGTGAAATATATGTTTCCAAGGGAAACATCAAAGAGTCCTTTCTTCCGAAGACACTTTTAATACCCTCCTATGCCATGTCCGTGCACGCCATGTGGACCCTCTGAAGTATTTAATTTTGATTAAGTGAACTGTTTTCTTTACTAAAATATCAGAAATTTATTTAAACCTGAGTTAGAGACTTAAAGGTCTCATACTAAATATTTTTTTTAAATATAACCAAGCACTACATACAATGACAATCTCAGTAACACAGTTCTCAAGGTCAAATAAGTCATCTTCTTGGTAATGAAAACATCATCTTTTATGCACATAAACTAAATGCTAGATTGGGGATAAATGATGTGCTATGTGGCTTACCAGTCTTGGGGGTTGTGATTGACAAATTAAAGTTTATTTATTATGCTTTAGAGGCGCTCTAACAAAAGTATCTCTACCTCTCAATCCTCTTTCTGGGGGGAGTATCAGATGGCAGAATCAGGAGGGAACAACCTTGACTAGACAGTGTGGGAACTAATTGGCATAGTGTAGAATTATAAAGGGATATTTCTCTTTTTTTTATTATTTCAGGGTATCATGAGGGTACAAACATTTTGATTACATTTTATGTCTTTGCCTCCCCCAAGTGAGGGTTAGAAGCATGCCCTTCTAAATAGGGATATTTCTCAAGTCCTGAACTTGTATCCAAAAGCCAGTTTCCCCAAGATAGGACAATGAGTACAAGACAGAAAGGCCCCCAGAAGGCTCAGAGGAAATCAGCCTTTCTAAGCTTATACCGAAGCCATGCCTACATGTTGTGAGCAACCTTGAACACGGAGGAAATGTGTTGAATTCAATATCAAAATGACTGATGATAAGCACGGAAACGAGAGAAAGGGAAATGATTGTCCTGTTTTTCTCCATGCTGGGCAAACCACATGTGCAAGCTTGGGATTTGGTACTTGGATCACAAGAAGAAGAAAGCTCGAAGGAATGAAGAACACTTGGCCCAGGAAAGCACCCATGGGGCATGATCACCATGTTCAGAAAGTGGAGGGCTCCCAGTGCAGGAAAGGGAATTGCGATTGCTTTATATGGCCTCAAGGAGCACCGGAACTGTGCACGTGCGTTACATTTTAGATTAGAATTTAAATTTTAAAGACTTCCTAATAATAGAGCTTCTAAAGATAGAATGGGCTGACTCAGTAGGAAGTAAGGCATCCACGACTAAAGGTCTTCAGGAGGTGCTCTATTAGGCGATAGATTCAAAAGTTAGCCTGGATTCCCTTTAAAGGCAATGATTTCTTGATTCTGTGAAAAGGGAAAAGTCACTATATTAGTTGGAGTAAGGGCTAGGCTGCCATCACAAAGACACTCAAAAATTCAGTCACTTAAAGGGCAAAGAAATTGATGACTCTGTCCTGGAGCAGCGCAGGGCAGGTAGGCAGCCTCTGCTCCATAGAAACCTCAGTTGAGCTGAGAGTGGGAGGGAGTTGCTCTGCCTTCAACATGAGGCTCCCAAGGCAGCACCAGCCACTAACCGAACCCAACCAGTGGGAGGAAGCAGAAGTGCAGAACTAGATACTTCCGGTTAGCCATGGGATGCAGAAGTTGTACACGTCCCTTCCACTCCTGTTCCATGGGTGCATCTGGTCACAGGACCACAGATCGCTGCAAGGGATGCCAGGAAGTGTAGGCTGAACTGAGCAGCCAGGAAGAAGGAAAATGGATCACAGATTGGGAAACCAACATCTGACTTGGCCACAATTAATTTAATGTAATTATCGTCATCTGTCTACCAATTTAATTATCTGAAATTTGTCAGTTAGCATGTTTAACAATCTATTAATACATTATGTTAGCAATAAATATCAATGTTTTATATTAATATTAACATATTAATTCAGTTAAAAGTACTGCTTTGATGCCAGTCTGCCTGGTTCTGATACCTAACTCCACTGTATTTTATAACTGACCATGACCAAGCCAACTTCTGTATGCTTCAATTTCTTTATCTGTTACATGGGGATAATAAAACTACATACCTAAAAGTATTTTATACGATTTAAATGAAGTAATGTAACTAAAGTGCTTAGAACAGTGCCTGGCCTATAGTAGTAGCTCAGTATTAATTACTATGTAAATATAGAAAGGAAGAAGCACTTTCACAGGGTATACCTGTGGATACAGATTTCCCACCAGCCTACATGACCGGAATGCTAAGTATTTTCGTGGCATGTAACTGAAAGCGATGGTTTAGGCCTTTTTCACTCTCGGAAGGGGACCCACTCACATCCTCTGGCCCTCATTTATTTACCGACTAGAGAAAGATGCTTGCTTTATCACATTTCTCTTCCATCCACTTTCCCAAGTGCTTTGGAAGGAAAGCAGACTAGAAAAACCGCAAGGTGCCATCCCTGACTGTTCTATAATGTAATTAGATTCTAAGCAAATAAACGCACCCCATTTACTGGATGGGCTCCAAAGAGCCTTTGCAAAATGGATAAAAACATCTTTGCAAGAACAAACACCAACCCACAAATAAATAAAAATGTCACCCCTGCCTTGGCGCCAGCTTGCATTAGCAAAGAGGTAATCAGGGTTTTCAAATGGAAACATACTTTAGCCATCTCATTTGGATTTTTATGATGAATTTTGCATGATGCCTGAGGCTGCCTTACAGGAGACCTGGGAAGGCCTCCTCTGATTAATGGCACTGATGATCCCCTCTGAGAGGTTAAGGTTGCTTGAAAATTCAACCCATTAATTAGCAAGAGCCTTGGATACCTGGGCTGTTCTAGACCCTATGGGGAGTTGTGGAGTTGGCCACGTGGCAAGACTCAAGCTGCCAGAAGCTATGCTACCTTCGGCAGGGGAGAGGGTTACTGGTGGGCACCAACAGTGAGAGAGGCTAGATCTAATTATTTCGAGCACCTCCCTTGCTAAGCACTTTAAAGGAAATTGTGTTTAAATCTCACAGCAATCCCACAAGGGAATTATTTTAACTCCTATTTTACGGATAAGGACACTGAGGTCCTGAAAAGTTAAGTGACTTACTCAAGCACATTGCTAGTAAGGGGACACAGCCCAGAGTCAGAGTCACCCCTGCTCTTCTCCCAATTCTGAGGGCTGTTTCTAATTGCTTTATTACAATACTGATGTAAAATTGGGCAGAGTCCTAAAGAAGCTCACGAATGATGAAATAAACCTGAAATGCTGAGAGCAGGTCCCAAGGAGCACAGTTACAATGGGTGGTGCAGGTTATAAGGGTCACACGGGCTCTGAGAAGGACCTCTGCAAGGTCACGCAGCTAGTAAGCGGCAAGGGCAGGACTGAAAGCAGAATTTATGCGATTCCAAAGCATGCGGTTGATGGTTTATTATGGAGGTTAGCCTTGAGGAAGTGCAGTGTTTGGAGTGGAGGAGCAGAGAGGGCGTGAGAGGTGGAGGAGAGGGCATCAAAAACATCACAGGATGAGGCGGGAGTCTCCTCACACATTCCATCATGCACCTGTCCCTATTTTGGCCGCTGACACTCATTGCTTCCTTTTTCTGTCATCCTTCACCTGCTGTATTTCTCTACACTTTTCCGCCCATGCTTTTGCCTCCAGAATGCCTACCCGGTTCAACACCACTCCTTTTTCAAGGTCAGCCCAAGGTCTACTATCTGCTGGAAGCCTTTTGTATCACTCACCCATTCATTGAACAAATGCCAATTTAGCACCTACGTGCAGGTAACCTTCCAGGCGCTGGGGATGCCTGTCTTGATGGAGCTCACATTCTAGTCAGAAGAGACAAAAAGTGTGTGTCGAACGGGGAAAGCGCCATAGAGAATAAGCAGCGTGTGGTGACAGAGTGATGTAGACGGGGAAACGGAGCTACTGCAGCAGCATAAGGAACGAAGCCTTCTCTGAAGACAGGGCTGACATTTTAGTGGAAACCTCAATGAAATGGAAGAGGGACGCACGGGGCACCAGGGACGCGAATCCTGCCACATGTGCTCAGGAAACAACAGGGAGGCGGCACACCTGGGGCCAGGTGAGCAGGAGGAGGAAGGGGAGGAGATGACAGCCCAAGGAGCAGGGACCTCGCTGCCCCTGACCAGGACAGACCACTCTCTGCTCCCCCCTTCTCCTAGCTTGGGAGGCCTCTGCAGCAAGGTAGGTGGGAAACTCAGCAGCGCCCCCCAGCGGGGAAGGGGAGGAAGACGGTCTAGGGAGGAGCAAGGCTCAGAGTCAGCCAACAGGGCGTCCTGGGTCTAATACACCTCATCTGCAAGGAGCCCAACAGCCTGGACCAGTGGGTCTGATACCATGTGTGTGTGACACTCAGAGCCGGTTTGTATGTCATGCCATCAGCAAGGGTACCAGTGGCAGGGCCAGGTCCCCGAAGGGCTGCTTAGAGTAGATGAGGAGTTGGCAGGCTGAGATTCAGGACAGAGCTCCCAGTGTAGATGGTAAGTGATGTGTCCGTGAGACTGGGCTAGTGCAGCCAGATGAGGGGAAGACTGTGACTTGATTCTC
The DNA here is from genome assembly GCA_963573855.1 of Lepilemur septentrionalis. Lineage (NCBI taxonomy): Eukaryota > Metazoa > Chordata > Mammalia > Primates > Lepilemuridae > Lepilemur > Lepilemur septentrionalis. Next base: position 29,989 of record CAUYMX010053105.1, read on the forward strand.
CCACAGGTGCCCTGGCTCAGCCCCTCCCCAGGTATATCCAGTCCTAGACCTATAGCTGCTGCAAAGGCAGAGACATCAGTCCTTCTTGACTGATTCCGCAGCTGAGACCAAGGCTGCATTAGTGTCTGGCTGCTCTGCATATACAGAGGTGGCAGTGCAGGCTTGGTAACTTACTGTCCTCCCATCGGCATGCGTCCTGCACATGCAGTCCCTTCTCCAGCCTTCTCTGTGAACTCTTTGGAGATCTTCCCAGGACCACCTGGGATGGGGTTCGGGGGGCTACACTTCATATCTAGTAGATCTCTCATTAGAGCCAATTCCGAGCCTGAAAGGCAATTTGTAGCTGCAAATGCATAACACCCCCGGGTCTCATCACTCAGTGAGCTCTTAATTAGCTCCCTCAGCCCTCCTCTTCTCCAGGCTTGCTGCTGAGTCTCTGGTGAAGCCCCCAGAGCCACTCAATGAGACAATGAACTCTGCCGGCCAGCAGGTGAGTCTCCTTTCTGCCCTCCTGGCACAAAGTGCTCTGTGTGGAGCAGCCTGGCGCCTCGAACACCAGGCTCCAGAAAGGCAGAACTCAGAAAAATAGACGGTCCCCTAGGACCTCTTAGTCTAATAATCTCATTTTACAGATGAAAACACTGAGATACAGAGAAAGAGAGAGAGCTTTTGTGGCATTTTGCTTGATTTGAGTCTTTGAAGAAACTGCCCACATCTCTAATTAACTCTTGGCTTCCAGGTTTATTTTAATCTCTATTTTTATTCTTTCATCTTTGGTGACTTTATGTTAAGTAAGAGCATTCTTGGTCAACGTCACTAATCATCAGGGAAAAGCAAATTAAAACCACAATGAGATATCACCTCACACCTGTTAGAATAGCTACTATTAAAAAGACAAAAGAAAACAAGTGTTGGCAAGGATGTGGAGAAAAGGAAATTCTTACACATCACTGGTGTGAATGTACATTAGTATTAATACAGCCGTTATTACACACAGATTAAAAATAGAACTGCCATGTGATGCAGCAATCCCATTCCTGCATGTATATCCAAAGAAAATGAAATCAGTGTGTGGAAGAGATATCTGCACTCCCATGCCAACAGTATTCACATATCCACAGCATTATTCACGATAGCCAAGATACAGAATCATCCTAAGTGCCTATCAATAGGTAAATAGATAAAGAAAATGTGGTATATGTACACAATGAAATATTATTCAGTTTTGAAAAAGAAGGAAATTCTACCATTTGCAAACATGAATGAACCTGAAGGACGTTATATTAAGAGAAATAAGCCAGACACAGAAAGACAAATACTGCATGATCTCACTCATATGCGGAATCTAAAAAAGTCCAACACACAGAAGCAGAAAGTCGAATGGCAGTTACCAGGAGCTGGGGGTGGGGAGACTGGGGAGAAGTTGGTCGAAGAATACAAAATTTCAGTTGCACAGGGGCAATAAATTCAAAAGATCTATTGTGTAATTGTACGGTGACTGTAGTTAATAACAATGTTTTGCATACTTGAAAATTGCTACAAGAGCAGATCTTAAATGTTCTCACCACAAAAAAAAATGATAAATGTGTGAGGCAATGTATATGTTAAACAGCTGGATTTAGCCATTCCACAATGTATGCATATGTTTATGTTGTACACCATAAATACATATATTTTTAAAAATGTGTCAATCTTTAAAAGGGAGAAAAATAAAAATAAATAAATATGTGGAGTATGTCAAAGCATTC
>CAUYMX010053106.1:0-26935 GCA_963573855.1 Lepilemur septentrionalis
GGACTACTGGCTTGTACCACCATGCCTGGCTAATTTTTTTTCTACATATTTTTAGTTGGCCAATTAATTTCTTTCTATTTTTTAGTAGAGAGGGAGTCTCGCTCTTGCTCAGGCTGGTTTCGAACTCCTGACCTTGAGCCATCCTCCCGCCCAGCCTCCCAGAGAGCTGGGATTACAGGTGTGAGCCACCGCAGCCGGCCTTAACCACATTCTTTTGGAAGGTTTGTTTTAGTGCTTTTATTTATTTATTAGTTGACTGACAGGGTCTTGCTCTGTTGTACTGGCTAGACTGCATTGGCGTTATCATAGCTCACAGCAACCTCAAACTCCTGGGCTCAAGGAATGCTCCTTCTTCAGCCTCCCAAGTAGCTGGGGCTACAAACGCTGCCGTAATTGCCACAACCACTAATTTTTTTGTTGGGGGGGGACAGGGTCTCACTATGTTGCCCAGGCTGGTATCGCACCTCGGCCTCCCAAAGTGCAAGGATTACAGGCATGAGCCACCGTGCCCAGCCTGATATTGTACTTTTAAATAGATTGATTTTTTTAAATTTGTATTTAACAGCTCGATGAAGCAGGTATTCTTATTGGGATTTTAAATATAAAACTGAGGCTGAGAAGTAGTTCACAAAAGTTATCTTAACCTAGGGTTGGAGATTAGCAAATGTATATTCCATGCAATATTTACAATTACACTAAAAAGTTAAATGTTATTTAAAATTCAGAGTTAACTCAGCATTCTGTATTTTATCTGACAACCCTATTTTGAGCCCAAGTTTTCCATAGCCCAGGCCTAAGCTACCCTTTTGCTTTAACATAATAATAAGTTATACTGCACTGCCCTGGTGGTAAGGCATGTTTTCGTTAAAAAGCACTGAAAGGGATTTATAAATATAACCAATACATTTCTACTAAAAATATTAAATTGAGGTCAAGTTTTAAAACAATCAACATTTTGCATTGATTATGAATAAAGATACCTAATAACCATGTGTAAGATTGTAATAATTTTCTGCTGCTGTAACAAATTATCACAAATGTGGTGGCTTAAACCAACACAAATTTATTATATCACAGTTCAGTAGGTCAGAAGTCAAGACATGGATCTTACTGGGCTAACAAGTTTTTGGCAGGACTGAATTCTTTCCGGAGGCACTTGAGAATCCATTCCTCTGCCTGCATTCCTTGGCTGGTGGCCTTTTCCTCTATGTTTGAAGTCAGCTGCCTCACCTCTGTCTCTGACCACAGCTAGGAAGGGTTGTCTGCTCTTATGGGGCGGATTATTCAGGTGGGCCCACTTTAATAAGTGGGCCCACCTGAATAATCCAAGCAACTCTACACATCTCTAGGTTCTTAACCTTAATCACATCTGCAAGGTTAGGTCATGAATATCTTTGGGGCAATCATTATCCTGACTAGCACAAATAGGGAGGGACAGATACACACTAATTTAATGTAGGTGGTTGAATAACAATACAAAGGGGCCCTACATGATATTTGTTAGTTTCTAAAGTTAAATGTTTAAAGGAACTCTAGCTAATGGGGCAAAATGTTAATATTTTTAAAACTGGATGCATAGATATTCCTTAAATCTTGTTTATTTGAACATTTTGTTTTTAAAAATTGGTACTATGGGTTGAGTCCATTTATATGTGAAACTCTAGCCTAAATTAATGAAATATTTGCTCACCAAGAAAATACTGGAATTAGAACAAAATCTCAACAATAACATAGTAAAATAATTCATTGGTAACAAACCTATAGGTCACAAAACTGTAATATTTTAAACTTGATACATGTTTCAAAGATGCTGAGAGTGGGGAACATACCCCCTCAGGGCATTTTCTGGCCTAAAATGTAAGTAGTGCTTCTGTGGAGAAAACAGGTGGGTTGCTACCTGTTCAATAATTTATCATTCCAAATATGAAGGCAGAATTTTAGGCCATGCTAGGGATATGGCCTTACTAAGAAAATGACATCCTTATGGAGCATGTGGAATGCAAAGCTCCTGCTGTCAGAAAGAATAGCTTAAGTGTCTACCCAAATGGTAATTGTGCATACTCCATAATCTAGCAATCAAACTTCTGGGAATTTCTCCTATAGAACTGTTAGTATGCGTGTGCAAAGATCAATGTACAAGGGTTATGGGGGTGCAATATTTTTTATAATAGGAAAATAAAAATAGAAAACGTGTATTGATCAGCTCATGCTGCCATAACAAAATACCATAGACTGGGTAGCTTAAACAACAGAAACTTATTTCTCATAGTTTGGGAGGCTTCGAAGTCTAACATGAAGGTGTGGCTGATTTGGTTCCCAGTAAGATCCCTCTTCCTGGCTTGCAGATGGCCACCTTCTTGCTGTGTAGAGAGAGAGAGAGCTCCCTGCTGTCCCTTCTTATGGAGACAGTAATCCTACTGGATCAGGGCTCCATCCTTATGATCTCATTTACCTTTAATTACCTTCATAAAGGCCCTATCTCCAAATACACTCACACTGAGGGTTGAGGCTTCAACCTATGAATTTTGGGGATACATAAACACAAACAATACAAATTTAGTCCATCAGTTGAAGAATTGAGAAAATAATATAATATCATACATTGAAGTATTATGCAGCCATTAAAAAAGAATTTAGATACAGCTTTGACTTCTGACACAGAAGGACATTCACACTCAGGCATTATGTACAAAATAAAGTAATTTTTTGCTGCTTAACAAAATGTTCACATGTGTGTTTATATATACATATCATAAAAATCTGTAATGACACACATCAAAGTGTATTTAAAATAGGTAACTGGGGAGTAGGATATGATACTTTGATTTTTGCTTTTTACTTTAAATACTTCTGTATAATGCCACATGTTTCAGTTAGAATGTATTGCTTTTAACTGTTAAAAATTGAAGGCAGAATTTACCAGTTAAGCCATCTGGGCCTGAAGTTTTCTGTCTTTAATAAATATAAGGCTATTTAGGTAATCTATTTCTCCTTAAGTGAACTTTAATAGTTTGTATCTTTCAATGACTTTTGTCCATATCATCTAAGTTGTCTAATTTATTAGTATTAGTATAAAGTTGTTCATAATGTTCCCTATTATTCATTTGATATGTATAGAATTAGTACTGAAGTTGCCTCTCTCATTCCTAATATTGGTAGTTGGTAGTGTCTCCTTTTTTTTTTCCTCCCTGATCTCTCTGGCTAGAGGTTTATCAATTTTATTGATCTCAAAGAACCAGCTCTTGTTTCATTTATTTTTTTCCTCCATTTGATTTGTTTTCTATTTCCTTAATTTCCACACTGATCTTCATTATTGCCTTCGTAACCTATTTCATAAACCCCAGAATGCACTGTTATTTTTTGTTTGAACTAGTCTTTTAACAAGAATTAAATAATTTTTAAAAAGTATTTATATCTATTCTCAATAGTTTACCATTTTCAGTGTTCTTTACTCCTTTGTGTACATACAGATTAGGGGGGATTTGGTTACCATTCTTCTTCTGCATGAAGGACTTCACTTAACATTTCTTATATTTAAGATCTTCTGGTGATTAATTCTTGAAGCTTTTGTATGTCTGAAAACATCTCTATTTTGCCTTCACTTTTTGTTCTTGCTTGTTGGGGCTCTTATGAATGTGTCTTCTCTGGCTGCTTTCAAGATTTTCTCTTTTTCACTGGTTTGAGCAGTTTTCTGAAGATGTGAGCTGGCGCGGTTTTCTTCATGTTTCTTGGGCTTAGGTTTATTGAAATTCTTGCATTGTAAAATTTACAGTTTCTATCAAATGTGTAAAAATGTTGGCCTTTATGTCTTCAAGTATGTGTACATCCCCCACCTTCCTCTCCATTGAGGACTCTGAGTACATGTGCATTAGACTGCTTGAAGTTATCCCACAGCTCACTGATGCTCTATTTGTTTGCTGTTTGTTTTTTCCATTTTTTTCTTTCTGTGTTTTATTTTGGATAATTTATTTTGCTGTGTTTCAAGTTCACTAACATTTCATTCTGCAATGTCTAATCTACCAGTAATCCCATTTAATGAATTCTGTCTCCAGAAGTTTGATTTGAGTAAATTTTATATCTTCCATGTCTCTACTTAACATATCTTTTTTTTCCTCTAGCATCTCATGGAATACAGTTATAATAACTGTTTTAATGTCCTTGGCTACTAATTCTACTAATTCCAACACCTGTGTCAATTTGGGGTCAATTTCAATTGATTGGTTTATCTCCTCATCATGGGTAATATATTCCTGCTTCTTCTGTTGTTATGGTGTGGAGTGCGAGAAAAGACCACCTAAAGACTGAAACTGAGCCAAATTATGAGTCTTTAACAGTTGGGCCCAGCGACCACCCTCCGCACTGCTGTAGGCAGTTACAGAGAGTGGCCCCAAGCCAAAAGAAGCAGGGTCTTTTAAAGGCAAAAGCCACATCCGGGAAAGTTATCTGGTTGAGCAAGCAGGGCTACAGAAGCTAAAGGCAACATTAATCTCAGTCAAAAACATATTCTACATCCTATTCATCCTATTGTCTAGGCCAGAGTACATTTCACTCCCTGTTATTTGAGTATGTAAGGGACCCTTAAGCGTTTCAATGCTCCAGGGCATCTCGGCTCTCTGTTCTAGCTGTCATTTTTTTCTTATTGACAGCCATGTGAACATACCTTCCTCCCCTGCTGTGTGAATGTACCTTCCTCCCTCTCCCCCCTTTATTCTATGCTTAAGCGTACTAACAGAAGCGAGATAGCAGGTTATTTTCCATGGCCCTTAACACTGTGTGTCAGTGGTTTTTTATTAGATGCCACATATGGTGAATTCTACCTCATTGGGCATGGAGATTTCTTTTATTCCTATAAATATTCTTGGGTTTTGTTCTGGGACATACTCCTATGTTACCCACCATTTGATCCTTTGAGGTCTTGCTTTAAGCTTTGCCAGGCTGCACCAGAGCAACATGTGGTGTAGAGTTAATTTTCCCCAATATTGAGGCAAAACTCCAAATGCCTTGTGAATTGTAAGTGTCCCCATGCTGGCCATTGTGAACAGGTGCCATTCCCAGCCCTTCATGAGCTCAAGGGACTGTTTCCCCAACTTTTGGGTGGCTCTTTCTCTGCCTTCAGCCAGCCAGTCTCCTCACACCAGTGCCCTGATCAGTGCTCAGCTGACCACTCCAGGGGACCTGCTGAAGAACTCCACATTCTCTCTGTGCAGCTCTTCCTCACCACACCCTGCCGGTGAACTCCAGCTGTCCTGGCCTCTCCAGACTCCCTGCTGCATCTTCTCAATCAGGGAGACCATGGGCCTCCACCTGGTTCCCGATCACTGAGCCAGAGCCTGGAAACTTTGTCCAGGCAGTAGGCCAGGGCATCCTCGGGGCTCACTGCACTTGTTTCCTGTCACTTGGGGATCACTGCCCTTTGTTGCTTATGTCCACTGTCTTGGCACCATTTTTTCTTACTCTTAGTCAAGTTTTTCAGTTGTTTCAGCTGGGAGGGTAAATTAGGTCCCTGCCATTCTGTCTTAGCCAGAGTGGAAATCTGAGTATTCTTTTAAAAGCAAATCTAGAGGGGGAAAGTTTTCATAGAGGAGAAACAGAAACTAATCAATCATATACTGATAAACTCTAAAAGCCAAAACAGGATTCATGTTATTTTTTTTTTTTTTTTTGAGACAGAGTCTCGCTCTGTTGCCTGGGCTAGAGTGAGTGCCGTGGCGTCAGTCTAGCTCACAGCAACCTCAAACTCCTGGGGTCAGGCAATCCTCTGCCTCAGCCTACCGAGTAGCTGGGACTACAGGCACGTGCCACCATGCCAGGATAATTTTTTCTATGTATTTTTTTAGTTGGCCAATTAACTTCTTTCTATTTTTAGTAGAGACGGGGTCTTGCTCTTGCTCAGGCTGGTTTCAAACTCCTGATCTTGAGCGATCCTCCCGCCTCGGCCTCCCAGAGTGCTAGGATTACAGGCGTGAGCCACCGCGCCCGGCCTCATGTTATTTTTTTAAAAAATTCAGCAAAATATTTCTTGCTTTACTTCCAGCCCAAGGGGCAAATGACAAGGTAAGCAAAAATGGTTTTTGAGGTGGGAGGATCTCAGATGTTACAACAGTTGGTGGCCCACCATTGCTCAAGCCAACCTGACAAAATTTATCAGGTATTTAATTCTTCTTTTAGGGAGAAATTAAATTCAATTTTTTTTTTTTGAGACAGAGTCTCACTCTGTTGCCCAGGCTAGAGTGAGTGCCGTGACATTAGCCTAGCTCACAGCAACCTCAAACTCCTGGGCTCAAGCGATCCTCCTGTCTCAGCCTGCCAAGTAGCTTGGACTACAGGCATGTGCCACCATGCCTGGCTAAATTTTTTCTATATATTTTTAATTGTCCAATTAATTTGTTTCTATTTTTAGTAGAGACAGGGTCTCGCTCTTGCTCAGGCTGGTTTCGAACTCCTGACCTTGAGCGATCCGCCTGCCTCAGCCTCCTGGAGTGCTAGGATTACAGGCATGAGCCACCGCGCCCGGCCACAATTTTTTTTTTTTTCCGGCCACAATTTTAATTTAACTTTTCTCTTTGAGATTAGGGCAACAATGAAGAAAAGGTTGAGAAACACTACCTTAGTCTAACAAAGGATTTATGACTATATTTGTTTCCTAGGGCTGTCATAACAAATTTTCATAAACTTGGAGGATTTAAAAAAAAAAAAACAGAAATTTATTCTTTTTAGATTCTGGAGGAAGAAGTCCAAAATCAAGATGTCAGCAGAGCCATACTCCCTCCTAAGGTTCTGGGTGAGAATCTGTTTCCTGCCTCTTCCAGCTTCCGGAGGCTGCCAACATTCCTGAGCTCGTGGCTGTGTCACTGCAATTTCTACCTCCATGGTCACATTGCTTCCCCCTCTTCTGTCTCTTATAAGGACACTTACTGAATTTAGGACCCAGCTGGATAATTCAGAATGATCTCACGATCCTTAATTGCATCTGCAAAGATCCTTTTTCCATATAAAGAATCATTCACAGGTTCTGGGGATTTGACATGGACATATCTTTCCGGGAACCAGCATTCAATAGCTACCTTCACAAATAAAGATCCTAAACAAAACTAGGCAAAAGGTAGGAAGGAGAGTATAGCCACGTCTTGCCTGGGCTGCTGCCTGACTCCCTGATTTATCACGAACTTGTGCATCAGCCAGGGCCGATTCTCAGGAACTTGTAATGCAATATGTTATGGACTGAATGTGTCTCCCCCAAATTCATATGTTGAAACCCTAAATCCCAGTGTGACAATGTTAGGAGGTGGGGCCTTCAGGAAGTAATTAGGGGTGGATGAGATCATGAGGGCAGGGCCCCCATGAAGGGATTTTTGCCTTTATGAAAGAAGAGACACCAGAGAGAGAGAAATCTCTCTCCATAAGCACACACCAAGGAAAGGTGGCAGGAGAACATAAAGAGAAGGCAGACGTCCCCAACCCAGGAAGAAAGCTCTCACCAGAACCTGACCATGCTGACACTCTGATCTTAGACTTCTAGCCTCCAGAAATGTGAAAAAAAATTAATTTCTGTTGGTTAAGCCACCCACTCTACAGTATTTTGTTTGGATAGCCTGGGCAGACTAATTACACAAGACAAACGAAGCTTCTTAATCATACCATCAGAACAAAATGTGAATAATAACTACTTACAACAGAGACTAAAGCCCCTGTAAACAGATACAAAACATAAGAGAAAGCCTGTTTAATCTCTCTTTTGCTCATTTAGTTGGAGACACATTTATTGGGTGTCCCGAATTTGCCAGGCACTCCAATTTTCTTTGGGATTTCTTTGAAGTTTCTCAGAGTCAAGTTGAGGAGCACAGACAGAGTCAGATAATGCCAATAAGAGCAATAACAGAAGTGCATCTAAGCAGTCTGTGAGCCTGGAAGAGGCAGCTGGTGCTGCTGTCCACAGAGAGGAGCAGCGGTCGGGGGCCCCATGTAAGGACTGACACTTGCACCGGTCCCAGACAAGGCAGGCTGATCAGGAAACAGGTGAGGGGCCTTCCAGGAAAAAAGAGAAAGAGTCTCAAATTCTGCAGGAGTCCCCTTCCTCCTTTCTACTCTTGACCCACTTGCAAATGTGGTCAGTTTTAAGATGAATAGGTTCCTTCATGGCAAGAAAAACCCAGATCATAATGTTCTCAGTCATATGTGGAATCTAAAAAATCATGCTCACAGAGGGAGAGAACAGTGGTTCACAGGCAGGGAAGGGTAGTGGGAGGAAGAATAAAGAGGGGATAGTTAATTACAGCTAGATAGCAGGAATAAGCTCAAGTGTTCAGTAGCACAATAGAGCGACCATGGTTAACAATAATTTATTGTATATTGCAAAATAACTAAAAGATTAGATTTAGAGTGTTCCCAACACAAAGAAAAGATAAATATTTGAGGTGACAGATATCCCAATTACCCAGATTTCATCATTACGTATTGTTTACTTGTATCAAAATATGTACCCCATAAATTTGTACAACTATTACATATTCATGAAATCTAAAAATAAATTTAAAAATCCAGAGCGTGTTTCTCTGTGAAACTGAGCAAAACTGGCAATGAGACCTGAGCAGCGAGTTGTCCTCCCTGGACCACAGCAGCCACAGACCAGCACGGTGCGGCAGGGCTCTGCAGGAGCCCAGGTCCCAGGAAGCTCTCCTCTTTGCAGAGAGGCACAAAGAGATGGAACAACAGCAGGAACAATGCAGTGAGCAGGCGGGGGACTGCTTCACGGGCATCATGGCATTACCAGGTATGTGTCTGGCACAGGGAGAAGAGAAGAGGAAGCTAGTCCCTGGCACTACCTCCTTTACATTATTTCTTTAGCAGATCTATTGGTGATTTTCTTCCTTCAACCAGGCTGCTATAACAAAGTACCATAGACTAGGTGGCTTATAAACAACAGAAATTTATCTTCTCACAGTTCTGCAGGCTGAAAGTCAGAGATCAGGGTGCCAGCACGGTGAGGTTCTGGTGACGGCTCTCTTCTGGGTTGCAGACTGTGGACTTCTCACTGTATCCTCACATGGTGGAAAGAGGGTGCAATAGCACTCTAGGGTCTTTTTCATAATGGCACTAATTTCATTCATCAGGGCTCTATTTTCATGACCTAATGACCTCACAAAGGCCCCACCTCTTATTTCATCACGTTGGGAGTTAGGGTTTCAATAAAAGAAATTTGGAGAGGTGAACATTCACAACATAACAGTGATCTCAACTGCCTAATTATATATTATAGCATATGCAAGATACTCGTTGAACTACTTTGTAATTTCTTTATAACTGAGCTCCAGATTTTCTTTGATAAACCAGACAAAAATATACATTGGGGAAACGAATCTCTTTTCAATAAATGGTGCTGGGAAAACTGGATAGCTACATGCAGAAAAATGAAACTGGATCCCTATCTCTCACCTTTTTTTTTTGTTGTTGCTGCATTAACTGCTTTGGGGGTCTTAGAAGAACTTTTTTATATTAAATTATTCCTTAGAATAGTTACAATGAAATTTAACAGCATAATTATCTTGGTCACAGCATGACTTAATGAACTACTAATAAAAAGACAAAAGAATTCAAATCAAAAACAACAGTCTACTGTCAGGAAAATAGCAATGTCTTTTTTTACAAAATCCAAGAGAGAAGAGTTTCAGTGTTTAAAGTATTTTCTGAGAACATGAACTATAATAAGTATTTTTCAAAGTCGAGTGTTTTAATAGAATCTCCACTCCCCACAGACTCATCACTCAGTTGAGAAGTAGTACTGGCATCAGAAATTACTGCTGAGATAGACTTACGTGGTTCAAGGACAGACTTCTGTGGATTCGGCCTCTTACCAGACTTTGATTTAGCAAGGTGACAGAAATATAATTTTGACAAATAGACTAAATCCTTATTCTTCTACAAATAAAATATAAAACTGTCTCCTTATTTAGCAAACTATTAAAATAAAAATCACATTACCTAAATTAAATAGCATTTGGCTTTATGGTCTCTTGCTTAAAAAGGAGAGGAAGCAAAAGAAAGTAGAAGCCCTAAAATATTTTAGTATTTTCAACATATCCTAAAATTTCAATTAATTGAGGTAAAGATGGACAGAAAAGAACATTTATATACTGTTGGTGAGACTGTAAACTAGTACAACTGCTTTGGAAAATAATATGGAGACTCCTCAAAGAACTAAAAGTAAACCTACCATTTGACCCAGCAATCCCACTACTGGGTATTTACCCAAAGGAAAAAAAGTCATTATATTAAAAGACACTTGCACTCAAATGTTTATTGTAGCAAAATTCACAATTGCAAAGATGTGGTATCAACCCAAGTGCCCATCAATTCATGAGTAGATTAATAAAATGTGCTATATGTATACCATGGGGTACTACTGTGCCATAAAAAATGAATACCTTTTGCAACAATCTGAATGAAACTGGCGACCATTCTCCTAAGTGAAGTATGGCAAGAATGGAAAAACAAATACCACGTGTACTCGCTATTAAATTGGAACTAACCGGTCAGCACTCATGTGCACAAATGGAAGTAAAACTCAGCGGAAATCAAGCAGGTGGGAGGAGGGAAGAGGGGATGGGTGAAATCATACCTAATAGGTACAATGTACACTATCTGAGTGATGGGCACACTTACAACTTTGTCTCAAGCAAAGCAGCTCACGCTTAAAATTGTGAAGCCTAGATTTCAACATAGGTCTATATGATTCCAATACCCATGTGCTTTCTTCTATGTCAATAAGATTAAGTTGGCACATATTTCTTTCCCCTGAAACTTTGGCTTTAACAATCACAAGGGATTTGTGATAAATGGAAAGGTAGAACTTAGTCCTCCTTGAATGAAAATGGGAGCCCACAAGGGCTAAACACTCCATGAATGTTCAGCTTGCTTGAGTTCTGGAAGAAAAAGAGGAAGGTTAGAAAGATAGGAAGGAGGGAAGGAAGGGAGGAGGAAAGAAGGGAAGCAGCAGAATATTTAACATACTTCTCTCAAGCAGGAAAAAAATTAATAGATCAGGCAGGAAAAAATTAATAATTATACATTATATTTGAACCATAATGAATAAGCATATACATACATACATATGATTCCTCATACCTCCAAAATAAATACATTTACTTTTCACACAAACAAAAATTAATATAAAATCACATCAATATTAGTAAGAAATGAAGTCTCAACAAATACCAAAGAATAACATACTACAAGCACATACACATTATCAAAAATGCAGTTTAAGCAGAAATCATTTAAAAAAAGATTTTTTTCTAAATTCTTGGAAATTTTAAAACACATTTGACTTGTAAACATTTCTTTGTCAAAGAAGAAGCTAATATAAATCATAGGAATTTAAACCAAATGACAATAAAAATATACACATCAAAACATGATGTGAGACACAGCAATGAAAAACAGTATTATTGAGAGGAACAATAAAACCAAAAGTTGGTCCTCTGAAAAGATTAAAAACACAGAGATAAACCTCTAACAATACTAATCGAGAAAGAAACACAGAAACTTCCTTTTTTGCTGTAATAGAATAACTGGTTCTAGACTATCCTTCCAAGTGTAAAAATATAAATTTGACAAAATACATACCTAAGTCAACTATTATCATGCATTAGACAACAGAAAGTGTTAAGACTGATCTATGAGAAAAGGGAAATTCATAAAGTGATGCCCACATTTTCCCTTACTTCTGCCTCAGGAAAATTTTTCAACCAGAGAGCAGAGAGCTAAAACTGAAGCTGAGGCAGCAGAGAATGATGTTCAGTGCAGCTAAAGTTGCCCACAACCTGCAGGGTGAGTTACCAGAGAGGAGGAACCAGAATGGGCTAGGGTAGGGGACTCCAGTTATCTGTATAGGACGGTGCTATATATAAGTCCTTGGCTTAGGGCTAGGCTGTACAAGTGAAGACAGAGACTACCTAAGGCTTACCACAGGTCAGCTTCAAATGAAGCAGATTTAGATAACAACGGAGATACTAGAGTTGAGCAACACTGGGGGGAGGGGTCATTTATATTCTGTTATTCTTATGGAACTATTTTTATATGTGCATGCTCATCATAATTTGGGAGAGATAGTCTCTTTAAGAATAGAAATCATATTTATTAGCATCTGTGAATATGCCAAAACACTGATTATCCAAAGCAAACATACAATGCGAATTTTCTGACTACATAAATAACATAGGAAAAAAGCAATCAAAGAAAGGAAATAATTACTGGCAAATATTTCTTTGTATATTCCTGCCAATTTTTTTTATATCTAAGAAATGTGACACTATAGTAGCTATTCAGAAACACTGAAATGACAAGCCATTTTAAAATCAGCATGATTAAAATTATCACACATATTATCAGTATCAAATCTGAATGGAATTTGGGCAAATGGATGAGTTAAAAATGAATATTCTATTTTGAAATACACTTCTAATCAGGAAAATAGGGTATATTACAAAAAAAGTTTAACATTGTATGTTTTTCTATTTTTAAATATCTTTTTAATTATTACATTGTAGTATGGTATTTAAGTTTGGGTGTTACAAAAAAATTGTATGTCCAGCAACAATTGTAAGAAAAACTATCATTTTTATTCCACAAATTAGGCCTTGAACACAACTGATCCTATAATTTAAAAAACTTAAGATACCAGAGCTATTTATTCTTACCAAACGCCCAAAACACATTCATTTTCTTTAAAGTTAGAAACTCTTAAAAATTATACAGCCCCCTATACTTCTTCATAATAAAACCACTCAAAACACTAATAGAAGAGAACTAACTTCCCCAACCTTATAAAAGGCATCTACAAAAGACCCACAGCCAACAACATACTTAACAGTAAAAGAACAAATGCTTTCTCCCTAAGATCAGAAAAAAGGCAAGAATGTTCACTTCATTTCTTTTCAACCTGTACTGGAGGTTCTAGCCAGGGCAATTGGGCAAGAAAATAAAACAAAGATATGTAAATTGGAAAAGTAGTAAAATTTTCTCTATTTGCAGATGACATGATCTTGAATATAGAAAATTCTAAGGAATCCACACTAAAAAAAGAAAATCCATTAAAGCTAAGAAACAAGTTCAGAAAAGTTACCAGATACAAGATCAATATACAAAAATCAACTGTATTTCTACATATTTATAATGAACCTGAAAATGATATTTTAAAACAATTCCATTTAATATAGCAGCAAAACAGAATAAAATACTTAGAATTAAGTTTAACACAAAAAGTTTATGACTTGTACATGGACATCAATGAATAAAAATTAAAGACAACCTAAATAAATGGAAATAAATCTTGTGTTGATGGATTAGAAGCCCAAACACTGTTAAAATTGCAACATGGGGAATATGAATTCCCAAACTGATTTACAGATTTAAAGCAATGTCTATCAAAATACAAGCTGGCTTCTTTGCAGAAATTGTCAAGTTAATCCTAAAATTTACATGTGACCCAGAATAGTCAAAATAATTCTGAAAAGGAAGAACAAATTCAGAGGACTCATGTTTCCCGATTCCAAAACTATGAAGCTACCATAATTAAGACTCAGTGATAACAGCATAGGGAAAGGCAAACGTGTATGAATGGAATAAAACTGAGAGTCCAGAGGTAATCAGTTGATATTTGACAAGGGTTGCAAAAACAATTCAATGAGAGAAAGAATAGTCTTTTCAATAAAAAGTGCTGGGACTTGCCGGGCGCGGTGGCTCACACCTGTAATCCTAGCACTCTGGGAGGCCGAGGCGGGAGGATCGCTCAAGGTCAGGAGTTCGAAAAAGTGCTGGGACAACAAAATATCCACATGTAAAAGAATGGAGGTGAAGGTCAGGCACAGTGGCTCATGCTTGTAATGCTAGCACTTTTGGAAGATAATGCTGGAGTATCACTTGAGGCCAGGAGTTCGAGATCAGCCTGGACAACATAATGAGGTCTTATTTCTACAAAAAAATTTAAAAATTAGCTCAGTGTGGTGGCACATGCCTATAGTCCTAGCTACTTGGGAGGCTGAGGCAGGAGGATCACTTGAGCCCAGGAGTTTGAGGCTGCAGAGAGCTGTGATAGTGCCACTACACCCCAGCCTGGGAAACAGAGCAAAATTCTGTCTCTAAAAAATAAAAAGAATAAAGTTGGACCCTTCCTCATACTATATACAAAAATTAACTTATAACACATCATAAAAGCTAAAACTATAAAACTTTTAAAAGAAAACACAGAGATAAATCTACATTACCTTAAATTTGGGCAATGGTTTCTTACATATGACACATAAAGCATACACAATAAAGAAGAAAAGAGGTAAATTGACTTCATCAAATTTTTTTAAATTTGTACTTCCAAGGAAACTATCAAGTAAAAATAAAATTTACAAGATAGGAGAAAATAACTGCAAATCATATGTCTGATAAATGTCTAGCATCCAAAATATATAAAGAATTCTTACAACTCAACATTAAAAAGATAAATACAATTAAAAATGGTCAAATGATCTGAACAGATATTTTTCCAAAGAAGGTACACAAATCTAAGAAGCACATGGGAAGATATTCAGCACCATTAGTCATCACGGAAATGCAAATCAAAAACACAATGAGATGCCACTTCACACCTGCTTGGGTAGCTATAATGAAAAAAAAAACAACAGACAATAACATGCACTGGTGAGGGTGTGGTGAAATTGGAACTCTCATATTAATACATTGCTGGTAGGAATGTAAAATGATAAACCACTTTGGAAAAAAGTCTGCCAGTTCCTCAAATGGTTAAACAAAGAATTACCATATGATCTAATGACTGCATTCCTAGAGGATATACCCAAGAGAAATGAAACGCATGTCCACACAAAAACTTTTATATGTATGTTCATAGCTCATTTATTCATATTAGCCAAAAAGTGAAACAACCAAAATGTCTGTCAACCAATGGATAAATAAAAGGGCCTACGGTTGAGGGTACTGGGGAAAATGTGAATGCTAATGGGTATAAGGTCTCTTTTTGGGGTGATAAAAATGTTGTAATATTGACTATGGTGATAACTGCACAACTCTGTGAATATACTAAAAAACATTCAATCGTACACTTTGAGTGAGTGAACTGCATGGTATGGAAAATATATCTCAATAAAACTGTTATAAAAAATAAATACAGCTCAAAATTTGAGGACTGGAAGAGAGTATATGCGAAGAGATTTTACCTCAGATATCTGAAGTACAAATATCTGATACATCAGATATTTGAATTACAGCCATAGACCATCTCCATTGCAGAGACTACCAAAACAAAAATAAATGATCCCTATAGTGACTTGGTTCTAAAGACACAAATTTATACTGTTTTCTTTTTAAGAATCCTGCAGATAAGTTTTTAGCTAAAAATATCTAGTTTGAAATAGAATTAGCCGTAACATTTTTCTAGGTTTAAATAATAATTTTATCCTAAAATCAATTATCTACTTGTGAATAGGGAACAATCCCTAATAATGTTAAGAATAATCAGAATTACTCCCATGATACAGCTGCAAATAAAATTGATAAAATGTGTCAGACACAGTGAAAGAGTGACACTCTTCTTCTCTAATCCTCTCAACAATAATCATGCAATGAAGATGAGAAAACTGGGATTCAGAGACATTAAGTGACTTGCCTGTTCAGGGATTAGGCAGCAAAATTAGGATTTGAACCCAAGACTGCCTGTCTCTAAAACCATCTTGTGCCATACTACCTCCTATCTTCAAGTAGGAATAAAGCTTCCACCCAGGCAATATTAACAGAAGAGACTAATCATAAACAAGTCCTAATATAAAATCTTGAAATTTTAGCACTTAAAGGAAACTCAGAGAACATCTACCCCAAGTACCTCATTTTACAAATGAGACAACACTATCTTGTAGTCTTGGATAAGCCTTGGCTATTTCCACTAACAATATACTAGTAGGCTACCTGCAAGTATTTCCTGATAGCCTCAGCATAATGCAAATGAGGAATCTCACAAATCTGTTTCAGAAAGTCACAGATGTTCTCAGATAAGCCAGTTTAAAAAAAAAAGTCACAGATGTGCTAAATAAACTCTCCCAAATTTATCTTTTTAGACTATAATAACAATTAAAAAAAAGTTCCTGTTACTTGCCCAGTAGGCAGGATTCTATCAAAGGGGAACGATAATACAGGATTTGTAATGCTGACTTATAGGTATTAATATTTTGAACTCTTACCTTTGTGGCCACAATAAAGATAGTATAAAGGAACATAAGATTATGCTTTGATATTGCCAGATGTTTGGTGTGCTGGAATGTGAAGATAACCGACCCCAGCAGGGTAACCTTGGCAGGGCTGAAAATAAAACACATTTTAAGTCAGCAAGTAATAACATAATCTCTTTCTCAAAGAATACTCTGCAAAACAGTAATTTAATGGGCTATTAATAGATATAACACAAAAATGAGATCTACGAATATACTTTTTTAAAAGTTTTGAAAATGCTGAGTTATACAAATTCAAATACCTTTCTTCACAGTATAAAGTACTGGAGATTTTAGAATGTTCATACATTTCCAACTTTCTAACAAAGAAAAAGAGCTCTACATGCAATATTTCCAAAACATATTTGCCCAGATAACACTTTTTTAAAAAGGATTTGAAATTCCCATGTTCCACTGCAAGATTTAGAACTAGTCTTGAAAAACCTTATAGGGCTAAACAAGCTCCCAGGGTGGGGTGGGGGAAGAAAAGAAAGCCCTGATTTGTAGCATTAGCCCATTTCCACTGTGTAAATACTCCCATCACAGCCAATTTCAGGCTGCTGCATGCAAAGGGAACAGAGATGCACATAATCTGCTCTCATAAAACAGTAATAGCCACCTCCAGCACATCATTTAACTAACTCCAGCACAGCATATTAATTTTACCTAATATCTTAATACACTAATGCTGAAATTGTAAAGTCTAAAATAATATAATAATCTACCAAAGAAGCATTACTTTCATGTTATATATTTGCCACATATTTAAAGTATATCTCAGTAACAGATCATTGTCTAGCTCTCTATGCACGTAAGTAGAAAAAGATATGCCACACTGTAAAATATGACAAGTTTAAAGGTTCCTATAAGCCATTTAATAAAAAATAAGCTATTTAATTATTACAAGCTAAGGACTCAATTCAAAACAGGGTTAGGTTTGGGCAAGAGAGATTTGGACCTCTCTTAACAATATGATTGGGTAACATTCATGTTTTACAACACTGATCTCTAATCTTTTTTGATTGTAAACCCCTATTGGTTAAAAAATGTGTTTTAAGACATTCTTTAATATACGTTTATCAATTTAGAAAAATCAAAATCGTACCATGTATCTTCTCAAACCACAGTGGAATAAAACTAGAAATCAATTCCAACAGAAACTCTCGAAACTACACGAATACATGGAAATTAAACAACCTGCTACAGAACAATCCTTAGGTCAATGACAAAATGAAGATGGAAATCAAAAAATTTTTTGAATTGAACAACAAAGGCAAGACAAGCTTCCAGAAATCTCCAGTAAACAGCAAAATAAAGCAGTGCTGAGAGGGAAGTTCATAGCCTTAAATGCCTACATTAGAAAGACAGAAAGATCACAAATGAATAACTTAATGTCACACACCCGAAGGTACAGAAAAAGAACAAACCAAACCCAAAGCTAGCAAAAAAAAATAAGTAACAAAAGATCAAAGCAGAACCAAACAAAACGGAAAGCAAAAAAAACAAAAAAAAAAACCAACACAACGGATCAACAAAATAAAAAGTCGGTTCTTTGAAAGGATAAACAAATTGATAGACCACTGGCTACATTAACCAGAAATAGAAGACAAAGGACTCAAATAAGCTCAATTAGAAATGAAAAAGGAGACATTACAACTGATACCACAGAAATATAAAATATCATCCAAGACTACTATGAAAACCTCTACATACACAAACCAGAAAATCTAAAGAAAATGGATAAATTTTTCAAAACACACAATCTCCCAAACTTGAATCAAGAAGAAACAGAAATCCCGAACAAACCCAATGAGTAGTAAGACTGAAACAATAATACACAATCTCCCAAAAACAACATAAAAGCCTAAAACCAGATGGATTCACAGCTGAATTCTACCAGATCTACAAAGAAGAACTGGCACCTATCCTACTGAAACTGTTCCGTAACATTGAGAAAGAGGGAGTCCTCCCTAACTCATTCTACAAAGCCAGTATCACCCTGACACCAAGCCAGGAAAGGACACAACAAAAAAAGAAAACTACAGACTGATAACCCTCATGAATATATATGCAAAAATCTTCAACAAAATATTAGCAAACCAAATCCAACAGCACACTGAAAAGATAATTCACCATGATCAAGTGGGTTTCATCCCAGAGATAGAAGGATGGTTCAACATATGCAAATAAATAAATGTGATTCACCACATAAAGAGCACTGAAAACAAAAACCATATGATCACCTTGATAGATGCAGAAAAAGCATTAGATAAAATCCAGCACCCCTTCATGATAAAAATCCTCAACAAACTAAGCATAGAAGGAGCATACCTCAAAATAAAAAAAGCCATGTATGACAAACCCACAGCCAACATCATACTGAATGGTGAAAAGTTGACAGCATTCTCCATAAGAACTGGAACACAAGGATGACCACTGTCACCTCTTCCAGTCAACATAGTATGGAAGTCCTAGCCAGAGTAATCAGTCAAAAGAAAGAAATAAAGGCCACCCAAATCAGAAAAGAGGAGGCTAAACTATCCCTGTTGGCCAACAATATGATCTTATTATATCTAGAGAACCCTAAAGATTCCTCCAAAGACTCCCAGAATTGATAAATCCAGTAAAGACTCGAGTTACAAAATTAATGTACACAAATCAGTATTATTTCCATACACTAATAACAGTCAAGCTGAGGGTCAAATCAAGAACTCAGTATCATTCACAACAGTTGCAAAGAAAATAAAACACCTATGAATATACTAACCAAGGAGGTAAAAGATTTCTACAAGGAGAACTACAAAATACTGATGAAATCACAGATGATACAAACAAATGGAAAAACATCCTATGCTCCTGGACTGGAAGAATCAACATTGTTAAAATGTCCATACCGTCCAAAGTGATTTACAGATTCAGTGCAATTCCCATCAAAATACCAACATCATTTTTCATAGATCTAGAAAATAAATCCTGAATTTCATGTGGAAGCAAAAGAGGGCATGAATAGCCAAAACAATCCTAAGCAAAAAGAACAAATCTAGAGGCATCACAATACCTGACTTCAAAATACTACAAGGCTATAGTAACCAAAACAGCATAATACTGGCATAAGGGTAGGAAATAAAGGCATATCATTATAACCAACTAATTTTTGACAAAGCAGACAAAAATATATACTGGAGAAAGGACACCCTATTCAATAAACAGTGCTGGTAAAATTGGCTAGCCACATGCAGAAAAGTAAAACATGATCCCTATCTCTCACCATATATAAAAATTAATTCAAGATTGATTAAAGAGTTAACCTGAAACCATAAAAATTCTAGAAGAGAATGTAGGAAAAACTCTTCTGGACATTGGCCTAGGCAAAGAATTTATGACTAAGATCCCAAAAGCAAATACATCCACAATAAAAATAAGTGGGACTCAATTAAACTGAAAAGTTTTTGCATAGCAAAAGAAATAATCAAGAGTAAACAGACAACCTACAGAATGGGAGAAAATATTCACAAACTATACTTCCAACAAAGGACTGTAATATCCAGAATCTACAAAGAAGTCAAATCAGCAAGAAAAAAACAAATAACCCCATCAAAAAGTAGGCAAAAGACATGAACAGACTTTTTTCAAAAGATAGACAAATGGCCAACTAACATATGAAAATATGCTCAATATCACTATCATCAGGGAAATGCAAATTAAAACCACAATGAGATACCACTTTACCCCTATCAGAATGGCCATCATTAAAAAGTCAAAAACAATAGAAGTTGGCATGGATGCAGTGAAAGGGGAATGCTTATACACTGTTGGTGGTAATGTAAACTAGTATAACCTCTACGGAAAACATCACAGAGATTCCTCAAAGAACTAAAAGTAACCCTACCATTTGATCCAGCAATCCCACTACTGGATATCTACCCAAAGGAAAAGAAGTCATTTTATAAGAATGACACCTGTACCTGAATGTTTAAGTGCAGCACAATTCACAATTGCAAGGATATGAAATCAATCTAAGTGCCCATGATCTGATGAGTGGATAAAGAAAATGTGGTGTGTATGTGTATATAGTAATATATATATATATGTATGGATGGATATATACACACATATACACACATGCACACGCACACATGGAGTACTACTCAGCCATAAAAAGGCACGAAATAATGTCTTTTGGCAGCAACTTGGATGGAATTAGAGAACATTATCCTAAGTATCTCAAGAATGGAAAAACAAATACCACATGCGCTCACTTATAAGTGGTAGCTAAACAATAGGTATAAATAGTCACAAAGTGGTATAATGGACATTGAAAACTAAGAAGGAAGGAGGGTGTTGGAGAGTGAGGGATAAATATTTACCTATCAGGTACAATGTATACTATTCTGGTGATGGGCACACTAAAAGCCCTGACTTTGTACAATTTATGTAACAAAAAACACTTGTACCCCTTAAATCTACTCAAATGAAAAAAAAAAAAAACCAAAAGGAATAGCTTTGCAACTTTGGAATAAGCAAAGACTTCTCAGGTAGGACACAAAAACAATAAAAAACTATTAATTAGACTTTACCAAAAGTATACAAACACAACAAAAAAACAGGATCCAGAATATATAAAGAACTCTAAAGGCTCACGCCTGTAATCCAGCACTTTCAGAGGCCAACGCAGGCAGACTGCTTGAGGCCAAAAGTTCAAGCCTAGCCTGGGAAATACAGCTAGATCCTATCTATACAAAAAACAAGCCACGTATAGCAGCGTGCACCTGTAGTCCTAGCTACTTAGGAGGCTGAGGCGGGAGAATTGCTTGTGCCCAGGAATTCCAGGCTACAGTGAGCTATGATCGCACCATTACACTCCGGCCTAGATGACAGAGGGAGACCCTGTCTCTAAAAATAAAAACAAAAAAACTCCTATAACTCAATAATAAGACAAATAACCCCCAAAAATAGTGGTCAAAGAGATATACAAACACAGATGGACGGAAATGGCCAAAAAGCATATGAAAAGATCCTCAACGTCCTTAGTTTGCAGGGAAATGCTAATTAAATCCACAATGAGAAATACATCTATTGGAATTCCTAAAATTAAAAAGATTGACAATTCTAACTCTTGGAGATAGTATAGAGCAACTGGAACTCTTAGACACTTTGGAGAACTGCTTGGTAGTTTTTAAAAAGTTAAACATATACTTAATATTCAACTCAACCATTCCCATTCCACTCCCAGATATTTACCCAAATGAAATGAAAACACGTATACACAAAGACTGGTAAATAAATGTCCACAGCAACTTTATTTACAACAGCTAGAAACTGGAATCAATCCAAATGTCCTCCAACAGATGAATGGATAAATAAAATGTGATCTGTCCATATAATGAAATACAGCAACAAAAAGGAACAAACTAGTTCATCCTGTGTGGATGAATCTCAAAATCACTATGCTAAGTGAAAGATGCCAGGCACAAAAGAGTACATATTACAAAATTTTGTTTATATAAAATTCTAGAGAAAGCAAACTGATTCTGCATGTGTGCCTGGAGCCAGGGATGGAGGAAAAGAATGGACTGCAAGAGACAGTAAAGTCTGGAGCTAACAGAAATATTCTTGATAGCGATAGTAGTTTCTTTGGGGTTTGGTTTGTTCTTCTTCTATACCTTTGGGTGTGTGACATTAAGTTATTCATTTGTGATCACATAGGCCATTTGGGGGAGTACTGCCAGGTTTTGAACAGAGGAGAAACACAATTTGTTTTTGGTTATAAAGGCCCAAAAAAATGCTTCATGGAAGATGATTCAAGGCATATACTCAAAATGAGGAAATTTTCTGCTGAATATCACTAATATCTTATTTACAACTTATCGTCCATCAAAGCCTCCTTTGTTCTATTTCTAAGCTACCTCATTCAAACTTTAAGGGGTACTTTCCAAGTTAAACATCCTGGAATATGTTAGTTCACTTAAATGTAATTCATCATACTGCTTTTTGACCTTCATTTTTGATCCATTTATAACCTTTTAATCCATTTTTTAATTAGAAAATGAGCTTATTTTTACATGAAGTCTTTCCTCACCTTGATTGTTATGGCCACTATAAGACTTTTCCTTCTTGAATTGTGGGAACAGTCATTTCTTTACTTCACTTTTAGGTATATCAGAAATATATCTGTGATCTATTTAAGACTGGGTCGGTGTCTTTAGAGAACAGGTAACGATTAGATTCTCTTAAATAGACCAAAAGGCAGTGTGCATCTTACAAGTACAGAATGGGTTATTTCCTCTAATCTTTTCCTTATTCTTATATGTAATTAAGCTCAACTATCATTTTTTAAAGTAACTCACAGTGCTTCATGATATGTATCAATTTGTTCCCATAAACTTGACATTTTACTATCAGAAGCATGTATAATCTGAAATCTGGGCGACGTTGTAGTCATTAATAAAAATGCCGTGAGCCTGTGATTGAGTCATTCCCACTCAGAAATCTGTTCGTATGTAGTTCTCTTTCATAAATACACACTCTTCCCACAATTCTCCAACAATCCAGAAATTTTTATTTGGTTTTGTTTTCTAAGGGGAGGAACCCACAGAGAAGGGAATCAATATTTATTACTATTTTAAACTACATTTGAGAGAGTAAACTTTTTGAAAGAATAAAATTTGCTAGCTCTCGTCCCATTATCATTACTATTTATTTTTTCAGCTATTTCATCTACATTTAGAGATCCCAAAATGTTCTTGAAAAGAAATTTGGTAATATCTGAGAATAAAAATGCAGGTCTCAGTATAATTTATACCAACTTACTAGGACATCTTCAGCCATTCATGACCTTCTGGTTTCCAATCTCCTTTTACCAAGCTCTCAAAATTCGTGATAATGGCACCACCTGCACCTAAAAATAAGAAAATAAAACAAGAATTTTTCGCCAAGTTTTCTTGAAAAAATATTTGAGGGGAGTCATAATTCTATCACCTGATTTAAAATCCCATGAGGATTCCCAAAATATAATTCTTGGGAGAAAGAAAAAAGTCACCTTGTCTATTTAAGGTACTAAAACAATGGTAATTCTTCCCTTTCACCAGCATGGAACTGTATGTTATACCATAATTAAGGTTAAACTGGGACCTCAGGCACAAAGATATGGTTAGAGGTTTGTTTCACAACTGAAAAATAAAATTCTCTGTTTTATCATTTCCTTTCCTGATATTGATTTTAGGTGAAGTACACCATAACAAGAGGTTAGAGAAATTTGTTCCATTCCTACATACAAAACAATAATAAAGGTAAGTAATGCAAAGTGAACATGAACCCATAATCAATCAAATTATTTCCAGTAATTCAGAATGGAAAAAAAACCACCCTCTGATTTTGAGCTACTATCTAACAAATCATAAAAACTTTATGTAGTAAATAGCCAGGCACAAAATAATGGCTGATGACCAGTACTAGTAAAAAGTACTAGTTTTAAATTAACTAAAAAGAAACAGGTTTTCACCTTCCAAAAAGACAACAGTCTTTATTAAAGTACAATGATCCCTATTAAAGTAACAAGAGAACTGTTGAGTAGTTGTGGTACACCAGTAACAGAATATTTATGAACACATATTGTTAATATTACCTCGGGCCCATCCAATAGCTATCATGACTAGCCAGCCATTTTTGTAATAGCTATTAGCATGTGTGACTCCACCTACTATTTTCCAAGTTCTGGTCACTTCCTTCATTCCTGCAGCCAGCAGTTGAACAGGTAAAAATGAATAGCCCTGGGAAACTAGGTCACACGGGCAAAAAAATATAATATACCTGAAATTAAAATTGTAATATTTTAATATATGAATGGAATCAGAAGAACAGAAATAAAAATCTTACCTATCAGCAATAACAATTTGTCAAAACACAACAAATGGAATTATTCACGTAAACACTGAACCTGAATTCAATAAAAACACAGATTGGGTAGGGAGTCAATATTTTAAATCACACGAAACATATATAATCTGCCAAAAAGTCACGATCAGAGGAAAATGTAAATTTTAAACTTCTGAATACTCTATAGATATGTGAAATATTTACTGAGTTCCTCATCTGTGCTTATCCTGTTCTAGAATCTAAGTGCTGAATCCACTAACAAAATAAAGCAAATGTATAATCACTTCCAGGGATAGGGACTCCTCTAGCTACACAGTGTTTTTGTCTTCTGGGAAAATGAATTAGAGAAAAGGACCTTTGGTAACTGAGCAAGGGCTAGATTTCAACCCCCACTAACTTGTTCACCTGTGCCCCTTTGTGCAGGACATAAACTGTAATCTATACAAAGATAGGTGACAGCTCATAAGGAGCCAGATTTATGTTAAGGAAAAACATATTTTCATACAGTTGAAAACATACAAAGTTTATTCTTTAAGTTAGTTGACTAAGCTTAAGCATTAACAAAATTAAATTGTGATTAAAGAATAATTCACCTCTTCTATTGTAAATTATTTTTTTAAACGTCATTTGTTCTAAGCATCTGTTCAAATACTAGCAGTACTATCTATTGGAAAACACACTACTTTTTTTTCCCTCTCCATCCCTAAAATACTCTGGTTGACAATTGTGTGCTTAAAGCAGAACATTTCTTCTTTCTATTGGGGTGGCATAAAATACATGGCATGAAAGAAGCATCACATTTCTTTTATAAAAAGCTATTATTCTTAATGAAATTCATGATTCATAAAGTCAGAATTCTTGAAAGTTCATGGAATATGAAATGTTTGCCAAAATACTGCTTCAGAGACTGAACACAAAGATACAATGGTTTGTTTAACCTAAGGCATTCTTTCTTCTTTGTCTCCACTTACCAATTCCTTCCTGTCCTTCAAGGTCCCACTCAAATAGTACCATATCCATAGACTTTGAGGGTTTTGTTTTATTTATCTTCTCAGCTCAGTCTACATTCTTTTTTTTTTTTTTTTTTTTTTTTTTGAGACAGAGTCTCGCTCTGTTGCCCGGGCTAGAGTGAGTGCCGTGGCATCAGCCTAGCTAACGGCAACCTCAAACTCCGGGGTTCAAGAGATTCTTCTGCCTCAGCCTCCCAAGTAGCTGGGACTACAGGCATGTGCCTCCATGCCCGGCTAATTTTTTGTATATATTTTTAGTTGGCCAACTAATTTCTTTCTATTTTTAGTGAAGACAGGGTCTTGCTCTTGCTCAGGCTGGTCTCGAACTCCTGACCTTGAGCGATCCTCCCGCCTCGGCCTCCCAAAGTGCCAAGATTACAGGCGTGAGCCACCGCGCCCGGCCTGAACATTCTGATGGCTCTGTATAACTAAACCAATTGGTTCCTATGCCTCAAAATAGCTCTTTATACATTTTTCTTTATAAGAAAGACTATAATGCTCACAATAAATTATAATAGTCCTTAGATGACAGGAATTGTTCATCTTGTTACCCTCTAACCTAAAACTGAGCATGATGAAAAGTAGCCCTGAATTAAATCACTTATTAGCAGTCAATCTGGAGGCAAAATACAAAATATATCAAATCAAAGAATCAATTGATAAAGAGCTTTAAAAAAGGAATAAATTATCTGAAAGTATTAAAAAGATTTGTGAAAATGATTGGTTTAATTTAAAATTTTATATGTTCTTAGTTTTGAAAATGGTATGATTTAAAATTTTTCCATGTCCATAAAATATTTGAAAGTCTCTGCATACTACTCTCTTTAAATACAGAACAAATTTCTAGGACATTGTTTAGGTAACAGGGGGGAAAAGTATATATACTTAAATAATCAATTTTAAATGTATTTTTAATAAAATAAAAATATTTTGGTATCTATTATAGATTAAGAAGGGGGGATTTGTTTTTGCTTTAGCAGTAACTGATGCTCACAAGTAAAATATTCAAAAAAGAAACAATAAAAACAATAATATTACAAATGACCCCATTTTCATTCCCTACACTGAGCCTATCTGTAACATGAGTTAAAAACTTAAACTATTACAATAGCAGTCTTGGACTTTTTATATTCAATTATGTGACATTATGGCATATGGTATAAAATTTGTAATTATTGCTTGCTATTTCTTTACAAATAACTCTTTGTTCTATTTAATCAGATATTTATAAAGTATATCTACATTAAGTTAACATTTTATACAAAAAAATCATTCTCATTTGAGTGTTAGACAGCTACAGGGTAAAACAATTGTTTATTGTACTCAGTAGACTTAACAAGTAAACATATTAGACCAATGGCTCCCTTCACAATTCCTGCTCTATAACACAAATTAGCTTTCTAAAATTCCTTTAATAAACCACTCAATCAGTGCTTAATATTAAGTAATCACCACGTCCCTTCTTCTGTAAAGATTATAATTTCACCTTCAACTAAAATTGTCAAATCTGATGTAACTTAAACTTCTAAAGTGCCTAAAGAATACATATCGGAAAAAGAGAGGAAATGGAATCAGAAGACAATTGATTTCTCATACTTTTTTTTTTTTTTTTTGAGACAGAGTCTCACTCTGTTGGCCGGACTAGAGTGCCATGGCATCAGCCTAGCTCACAGCAACCTCAAACTCCTGGGCTCAAGCGATCCTTCTGCCTCAGCCTCCCGAGTAGCTGGGACTACAGGCATGTGCCACCATGCCTGGCTAATTTTTTTCTATATATTTTTAGTT
>CAUYMX010053107.1:0-21316 GCA_963573855.1 Lepilemur septentrionalis
GAGTGAACATTAAGATTTTTGACATGTTTCAAATATTAGCAGAGATTTTGAAAGAGACTGAACCAGGGCCTTCTTTCTCCCAGCTGGTGCATAATCACCTATCTCAGCTTTCAAAAGAGTTTGAGCATTACTTCCCAACCACAAAAGACCCCTGAACTGGGAAGGAATGGATCTGCAAACCATTTGTGAATAAGCCAGGGGTGAATTGACTTTGACCATGCTAGAAGAGGATCAACTGTTTGATATTACAAATGACAATGGCCTGAAAAGTATGTTTGAGACAACTTCAAATCTCCATATGTTCTGGATTAAAGTCAAGGTGGAATATCCTGAGATTTCCACAAAAGCACTGCAAAGCCTGCTCCCATTGCGGTGGCACAATCCTACCAACTATGCCAATATGTTGGGGGGCAGGGCTACGAGGAGATCAGCTGCTTCTCCCCACGAAACCAGGTCCCTTAGATAGTGGCCACCACAGAGGATAAGAAATTGATAGGAAATAGAATAAAAGAATACACAGAGACTAAGGTACAGTTTTATGGTTTTATATAAAGAGATAGATAAAGCAGGGGTACTCAGGAGTCTGACCACATCTCCATAAGTATCCAGCATTGTGGTTAGAGTTACATAGGTTTTTATAATCACAGATATCAATTACCAATTGCCAGGGTAACACATTTACATAGCAGATAATTTTGGTTGCTATGGTAACAGGTAGTGGGTTAGGGTCAAAAGTCCTTTCAAAGGGCTTCTAACAATTTCTAATCTATCCAGGTGAACAAACAGTTACAAAGTCTTTCAAGGACTAACTTCTAAGTTCTAAGAGATAGTTATCAATTAACAGAGGAATAACAAAGAGGTATAGTGGCTCTATATTTCTTTGCTCATGTTATTGTGGACTTAAGGCAGACAGTCAGGAGAGAGCAGGAAGCCCATCTCTACAAAACAAATTGTCATAACCACAGGGGTGCAACTCTTGCCTAGGGCACTCATTGTCTCCGGCTCCCATTCTGTGAGCCACATATTTACCTGTCTTGTCTTTCAAGAACAGGAAGACTTCACAGATTCTGAGATAACTGGGAAGCCTCTTAGAAAACATCTGTGCTGGACCTTTGCGAGCCCTCCCGAGGTGAGGCAGCCCTTGATAGGTGAAATAAATGAGTTCACATTCCTTCAGAGCAAAACCCTGCAAACTCCTTTTCTGTCTTTAACATAGCAATATTGGGCAATGCAATAAAATAATTATCTTATGAGCCACATCTCATTAATTCCTCAATCATCTTTCCTTAACATTCCATTTTCGACATCTTATCTTTGTGAAGCAGGGTTTTCTGCAGTGACAGCAACCAAAACAAGATTATGGAGTAGACTAGACATCAGCAACATACTTCGAGTATCACTGTCTCCCATCACCCCCAAATGGGACTGTCTAGTTGCAGGAAAACAAGCTTGGGACTCCCACTAATTCTGCATTATGGTGAGTTGTATAATTACTCCATTATATATTACAATGTGATAATAATAGAAATAAAGTGTACAATAAATGTAATGTGCTTGAATCATCCTGAAACCATCCCCACTCTACTCCCCAGTCCCTGGAAAAACTGTTTTCAATGACACTGGTTTCTGGTGCCAAAAAGGTCAGGGACTGGTGGCTTAAAACATACAAATTTCTTATTTTACAGCCTGGAGATCAGAAATCTAAAATGGATCAGTGGGGCTCTGTTCCATATGGAAGTTCTAGAGAAGAATCCATTCTTGTGCCTTTTCCAGGCACAAGAGGTGGCCTCCATTTCTTGGCTTATAGCCATGCATCACTCCAAGCTCTGCCACTGTCATCACATCTTCACTCCAGGACCTTCTTACCAGGCCTTTTGTGATCATATTGGGCCAACCTGGATAATCCACAATAACCTTTCATCTCAAGAGCCCTAATTTAATCACATCTGCAACCATCCCTGTTACCATATAAGGTAATATTCTCAAATTCTGGGGATTAGGACATGGACATCTTTCAGGGGCTATTATTCTTCTTGCCACACCTGCTTAACATATGTGAGACAAAGTGGCACATGTAAGAAACTGTGCTTGCTCATTTCGGCTTGCCAGCATAATTTCAAAAAGCCCCTGACTGCGATGTTGTGCAGCTCTTCAGAAAGATGCTTTGAAGACAAAACGGGATAGAGCACACGCCTCCCATGTCTCTTGCCTGAATCATTGTATTTCTTAAAAGATAAATGACCCTAGTCCTTGCCTCTTCCTACACATAAGATAACTTCTGACAGGGTCAGTGATTATGCCTCTGTAATCTATAACCAGAAGTACACTTGCAGCCAAACTGAGATGTGATTTTGCACATACTGAATCTTCGCCATCTGTGTATAAACTGTGAACTGAAATACTGTGTTGGAGTAGTCTGATAGAACCTCTCTAAAGCACTGCTCCTGGGCTGTAGGCCTCAGTCTATAGTCCTCAGCAAGACTTCTGAATAAAACTAACTTTAATTCTTTAAAAGCTTGACTTTTTTTTTCCTTTAGTTGATACATTGCAGCATAGTCACATTCCTAAGGGAGATCTTTGTGGTCTGCTTCCAATACGCACACTTATATCAAGTACAGTTGATCCTTGAACGACTCAGGGGATAATGTTGTCAACCCTTGTGCAGCTGAAAATTTGTATTAGAACTTTTGACTCCCCAAAACTTAACAGTAACAGTACACTGTTGCCCAGAAGCCTTACCAATAACATAAACTGTCAATTAATATAAATTTTATATATTATCTGTATTATATACTGTATTCTTACAATAAAGTAAGCTAGAGAAAAGAAAATGTTATTAAGCAAATCATAAGGAAAACCCACCTACAGTACTATACCGTATTTATCAATACCTTCATGTCATGTGTTTACAAGATGGATTGTCTGTCTGAAATGGTAGGCAACTGCAGCTGCAGACTTCAATCTATGGTATGTATCAAGCAATTCAACTTTTTCTTATAATGTCATGACTTTGCTTCTTGGGAGCACTTCCAGCGTCACTAGTGGCACTTTGTATGGGTCCCATGGTGTTATTTAAAGTTTACAGTTTTGTGCTAAACATGATGAAAAATAT
Organism: Lepilemur septentrionalis; assembly: GCA_963573855.1. Lineage (NCBI taxonomy): Eukaryota > Metazoa > Chordata > Mammalia > Primates > Lepilemuridae > Lepilemur > Lepilemur septentrionalis. The sequence continues at coordinate 3,113 of CAUYMX010053107.1, forward strand.
ACAAGAACTGAAAGAGATCACTTTTTATTGCAACACTCAATTTATGGGAGAGGGAACTGCTCAAGCAAATATGATTAGTGTCATGTGGCATTTTAAGCATATACTTGCAACACTGCAACACTTGAGTTCACTGCAATAGTAACAGGAGGTGGCTACAAAATTACTGAAGTAGTAGAGTATCACTATAATTTTATGCAGTTTTAATTTACTACTATATCTTCATGTTTGTTTATATTTCTCTGCACTGCAAATGGCACTATGTACAATCTGTGCTTATGTGTGCATTTGATAAATTTTAACTTTTTAGACTGGATTTGTGTGTATGTTATGGTAGTAAATGATAAAATAGACTAGTACAGTATACTAGTATCTACATATATTTTATGCATTCATGACGTACCTAACTTTTTCTAATTTTTTCAATATTTCTAGGCTACAGGTTTCTTCTGTGGGTTTTTTCAAATTGTCACAAATCTCCAAAAAATTTTCCAATATATTTATTGAAAAAATTCCACATGTAAGTTGACCCAAGCAGTTCAAACCTGTCAGGTTCAAGGATCAACTGTATTACATTTAAAAAATTCGTCATTCAGTTTTGTGATTTGCTCAACATTTACAGAACACCAGATGCTGGGCATCGTATTAAGCATCTCAGTTACAAAGATGAATGACTCCTTTCTCTCATCAAAAAGAGCAGGCAGACTAGTAGTTAAGAGATCTGATTAGAGAATGTTCAGTGCTAGAGTGGAAGCTATATGAACACAGAGAAGAACCGGTGCTCTAACCACTGGGTTAGGCTGTCAGATATAGAAGATATAGAAGATAACGCCACTATAACATAAGATTATTATCAAGAAAATGTAGTGTTAAACTAAACAATTTCTAATTTGATCATCCTACTTTGATTTTTTTTTTTTATATCTTCACAGGTTTATTTCCTTAGATCAGACAGGTACAGTTTGAGAAAATGCTTAATAAATCTGAGAAATATGACATGTAACCCAGATGATTTGCACAATATATTAAAAAGCTAATTTACTTCACAATCTACTTATTCAACCAATGTTTACAAAGTTACAATGCTGTTACCAGGTAGTGTGATACATCCCAGAGACAATTCAAAGGTGATTAAGATGTTATAGTCTCTTCTTATTAGAGATAAGACAGGTATACAAATAACTCACATACTTTTAATGTATTTTATATTATTTAATTCTGCCATGAATTGTTCCATTATCAACTTCTATTTTGTTTTTCAGCAATTTATCACATTTTTTACTATTTTTATTCCTTCCCCTTTATCTAAATAATTTCAAAACACTAAAGATCATAATAAAGCAAAAATCACTCATAATACAACTTTTTTAAAAATAGCATATCTTACAGAATCTAAAGCATATAGATTATATGATACACTTTTATTTTATGAGCCACTATGAAAGAAAATAAAACACTTCTAATTTACCCAATACACTATCAATTGTAAAACAATTTACCATTGTAGAGATGTTAACTTGTGAAATTGAGGAAATATAGTATAACACAGTGAAATCTCCCCTCTCCATTTCTCTCATTCCAGAGTTAATTACAGTGCTTAGTTCAATATCAACTTTAGATATGTGGCAAAAAAACACAACAAAAACCCACAGGAGGCATGATGTATTTTCCCAATTCTCCATGGCTAAGAATCTATATAACCTAAAATTTATAGATACATTGACAGTCAACAAAGCATACCAGGTTTATTCTTTCTTTTCTTCACTAAATTACTACAACTTGACCATACAAATCCATGGTAATCAGGAACATTGTTGTAGAATAATATTTTTCTTGTGTGCAATGTGTGTGTTTGTGTGCATGCGTGTGTTGCAGGCGGGTGTGTATAAGTGTCCAGCATGCATTCACAGAATGGTTGAGAGAAGCCATTCACTTGGCGTCGAAAGTGATATGTCATGAAAAGCTATATTCTAGTGTCAGAATGAAGAGAGAATGTTAAGGGCTAAGGCACACAAAAAAATAAAAAAATAAAAGAGAAAAATCTCGGCCCCACTTCCGAAACTGGTTTTTGGCAACTGTTCCCTGATGTTTTTGAAAAACCAAAATAACTCATTTTAGAGACACTTCACCTTTTACATTTTCTAACAATTCCACATATTTTCTTAGAAACCTAAAGCCTTTTATTTACACTAGAAATCCATTTAAATTAAAGTTCCGTTTCAAAATTGGTTGAGGTCTGGAAAGGTCAGCAAGTGTGAGAAAGGAAGGGAGCTGAGTCTGCTCTCCTTACCTAATCTTTAACACTCAGGTGGCTGAAGATTAATATTGTGGCTCATTAAAGGGGAGACGCCCTGTTCTGACACATGTGCTCAAGACTCAGATTTAAATTTATACTGATGAATTAATAACATGCTTATCCTGAGAGTATGTTAAACTTAAATATCTAAAAGCATAGTGTATCTTTTCACAATATACTAAATACTTGAGTGACATGCAACAGTTGAGGATTTCAAGTCATGCAGACCTCATCTCTACGTGCCAGAAAGTACAGGCACAAAAAAGTAAAAGAAGCAGCGCCCTCTCCAAGGAAGGAATGCTCACTAAGAATCATCAGCTCAGCTAAATGATTTTGTTTGCGGTGCTTTATTTAATTGAATGAGGTATGCATCTATCTGATGCAACTTTGGTATAGAAATCAAATGTTCTATCTCATATAATGATTAGCTGAGTAAATTACGCTATGCAGTTCTGTTTAGGATCCCTGATTATTCAACACATTTGCTTCTGGAGCTGCAGGTGCAGGCTGCCTCTCCAGCCTTTTGCACATTTTTGAGAAATGTAGAGTTTTTGATGTTCTGCTTGGCTCTATTCTATTTGATAAAAGAGTTATGATCCCAAATATTTTAGGAAAATAAGTTTGTCAGGCAACAACAGCTAGAGGAATCAGCTGATGAAGGATTTAAATGTGGGCAGACCTACTTTTAACTTTTCCTAAATATCTAGAGAGGTTAGTGTTCTTAAGCTGGTAGGTGGTCCCTAAAATTTTCTGTCCTGTTTCATATATATTTCAAATATATTTCTGTTTCAGATGTATTTCATTGTAAGGATTAATTTTAACCTCTGCCAAATAGATTTTGGATGAATTTGCTTACTTGGGAATTTGATCTGAAAATCATTCTGGATATTTTTAGAGTCATCTCTAGATTCCTTTTCTGGTATATTGCTGCCAAGCAGACACTTTTGGAAGTTCATTTAAAATACTTATCATAAAGGCAGTGTTTATAAGTTGTCCAGAAGATAAAATCCAAATTCTCTAGGATATATAATTCAGGTACAGTTCTTTGCAAAGTTGGCCTCAACCTACCTTTTTAGACCCATTTCCAGCCGCTGCTCCTTACCAACTTTGCATTGTTCTGTTTTAGCACTTTATCCTACTATATTCTAATTTTACTTGCTTTCACTGTCTCTAGACTGACAAGATCAAGGACAAAAACCATGTCTGTTTTATTTGCCTCCATGTCCCAGAAACATAGTTCGGTTTTGTGCACATAGTGGGTGCTCAGGTTGTTGCTAAATGCAGAAACAATTTCATATTCTTTCAGTTATAACCACCATTTATGATTCTGTTGCTATGAGAAAGTGAAATCTGAAATTCTTCTATTTCCATTCATCATTGCCAGGAGATAAACAAGATGTGCAGCAAAGGTAAATCACTCACTTTCTCTACTTCTGCCTCTTCATTAAAGAAGGTCTCCCCTTCCCAGCTAGCACTCCCATCAGCAAGATCGTCTCTTCCTCTCACGTTAAAAGACTTACCAGAGCTTTTGAATTAGGAAGTAAGAGCCATCGTTCTGGTGCAGTGTGGTCTTTGCTCTAAGATTTTTCTGTCTCTAGTTATACCCATATACATAGATAATTAATAAGTTGATTATTTTAAGTCATGGACTGTGTGTATAACAATTTAAGGAATTTCTATTTTTCAAGTTAATAAGCAATTTATTAACTTTGATGCCACACAAATACACTAGATTTGATATTATTCTGAGTGGATGATCTGCATTATAAGGTTTAAGCATATATACAATGAATGGCTCTTGTAATCAGTTTCATTGCTTTTTAGCCATGTTTCATGTAGTCAATAGTATCATGAAAGGGAAATGTAATTCCGTATTTTTGCTTTAGCATATAGCACTTCTCTATCGTCTTCATAATATCTGTTGGTTGTGAGAAAGTGATATTTTATTAAAGGTGTTATAAATTGCTCAAATAAATTAATCAGTAATATTAGTTTATTCTGAAAGCAATTTTTTCTGAAGCAATTATTTATCTTTATTAAGAAAGTTCCAGTCTGGAGGCATATTTAACCTCACTAGGATTTCATAAATCTGAAAAACATAATTTTAGTATATTCTTTGATATAATCACTGATTTTCTCATAGACTTGGAGCTACCTAAAATATTCATCATGATTTTCCTTCCCTCTTGAATATTGCTTTGTCATTCCAGAACATCAGGAAATGTAGGTAGCACCATTTACTGGTACATATATTTGAATATTTCAATTTCAATAAAAGTTTTATTTCTAATCTTAAAAATAGCAGGATGGGTAACAGAATCTTATGGTATTTATTCAGAGGAGGTAGACAGTGATAACAGGAAGAGATGGGATTTTTCTACTACATTTTGGCAAAAAATATATCTCATTTTTCTTACCTCTTTTATCTAGGAGTTATAATATCATTAAAAAACTATAAATAGAAAAATGACATATTCTTTTGCCCTAAATTATAAACTTCTTGGGATTAAGTCTCTTGAAATCCATGTAATCCTCTCTGGGCATGTGGAGAAATAACACAGAGGAAAGGTTTATATGCTGACCTTGACTCCTACCTTTGCATTGTCAACAAAAAAAATGGATTTTTTTTTTTTTTGGGTTTAAAACAATTCCTAGAGGTATGTTTCAAATAATGTCAAACAGGAAAATTACTTGTTATTTACTTTTTTTCTTCAAGCTTTTGCTGTATCCTTGACTATATACACTTTACTTTTTTTGTTTGTTTTAGGAAAGGAAGTCTCATCTTGCTTAACTTTGCAGCTTAAATGACAGAGACTAGTTTCTTACATTGTTATGATGCTTTAAGAAAAGCTGAAATCACTATTTGTCCCATTTGGCTACGGAGAGAAAACAGAACACACTACAGGCTGTTTATAATATTTCTATTATAGAGATAGATTTCTATTTCTATTTCTATTTCATATATATTTCTATTATAGAGACAAAGCATAAAATAACATGGAGTTTAGGTCTCTGATGAGCTTTATATATGATTCTCAAGATTTAAATCCAGTATGCAAAGAATTACTAATACTCGATTGCTGTATGAATCTGCCACATGGTTTCTCAGTTTTACTCAAAATAAGAGATACTCAATAGGAGAGATCTATGAAACTGAGATATTAATATATCTCAATGTCAAGAGAAGGCAAAGGGAGGTCTACTAATGAATTATATATGAGAGCTATATATTTATATAATTAATAATTTCAATGGCTCACTTATATAAATTTATTTTCCTGGCACAGAGCAGATACTAATGGGAAACATATGCTTGTTAAAATAATAGGTTATTATTATACAGCAACAACCAATTTTCCCCGTAAAGTACATATATTACAGCAAACTCATTGAAGAAGATCCTTAGAGTTATGCTACATTTTAGAGGCCTTTAATCAGACATGGTGAATTATCCCAGTAACAGCCCACCTTAACCTGTGAAACTGACAATGATGCCACTAAAGTGAAAGCCCCTTCTGAGCTCCTAAGTGACCTGGAACAACCATAGTGGATGAGGACTAAAAGCCTGAAAGTTAAACATTCAGCTACAAACAGGCCTAAGAGTGTTGAAAAATTTGGGGATAGTACAGAAAACTTGATTGAAGTATGACTTCATTTGTTCATCCCCTCAACATAATCCTATCATTATAGTTTATTCTAACATATGCCCATGAGAAATGCAACAGGTTAGATTTTCCAAGAAAACTGAACTCTTAAATAAAGATCAGTACATCTTATAACTGGAAATTTGTACCCTTTGTCCAACATCTCCCCATTTTCTCCACCCCCAGCCCCTGTAACTACCATTCTATTCTCTGTTTCTATGAATGCAACTTTTTTATATTCTACAGGTAAGTGAGAGCATACTGTAAGTTAACAATACTGTACTATATACTTGAAATTTGCCTAGAGAGTAGATCTTAAATGTTCTCACCACAAAATAAAACAAAAGATGGTAACTAGATGGATGAGCCAACACATGTGTTAACTAATTTGATTGTGGTAATTATTTCACTATATATACTTCAGCACTATACAATTCATCCATCAAAAACTAATCCATGTACCCCCTAAATCTACTGAAATGGAAAATTAAAAAAAATACATATATCAAATCATCACATTGTACACCTTAAACATATACAATTTAATTTATCAATTATACCTCACTACAGATGGAAAACAGGAGATCAGTGCATGTTACAGTGAGCGCTACAGCACAGAGCTGGAGTCAGAGGCATGCTGGAGACTGGGTTCCCCGCATGGATGAGAGTGGTCAAATAGAAATGGCTTAAAAAGTGTGTCATGACTTATGTTTCTAAAAACCATTTCTCCTAAAACAATGATCAGAATTATACCATTTATCTACATAATATCAGTTCAATTTGGAGAGATTTATGGTAGAATTGCAGAAGAGCAACTGGTAAAGGTGGGCAAACAAGATTAGTCAGAAAATTAGAAGAAAAAAAAACCATGGAAGGTAAGTATTACAGACATCACAGAAAAATATTTAATAGGTTCTGGACAATAATGTCGAAAACTGCAGAGATAAAGACCAAGTGAAGGGTCAGGGTTGGTCAATTATCAAATCATTTCTGACCTTTGAAAGAAGAGTTTCAATACTGAGGTGAGGGTGGAAATGTATATTTTCCTTTTTTAAATGATGAAGTAGACTGGTAGAGTGGGAACATGATCCAGAGATAAGAGATTAATGAAACCAGAGAAAAAATCCTTAGAAAGAAAATCATCTTAGAAGAGGCAAAAGATGGTAAGATTGATATTACCAATAGAGTTTGATTTTGGAGAAGAGTTAGTTCTTCCCCTAAGATAGCATGGATGAATACTTAGATAAGTTTGGAAAGAAAAGTGAGGGAGTTCACAACTTCATGATTTATACCCTTTTGGTTAGAAAAAGGAACAAAAAAAGAGCATGTCATTTGTTGAGAATCAGGAACCAGGTATAGGGTGTATGTCTTGGGAAAAAACTGAAATTTTTTATTTATTGTATTGTAGAGAATGATATTCATATCAAATATCATAAATAAAATGGTATTTTATTTATTGTATTGTAGAGAGATTATTGTAGAGAATGATAAAAAGAGTTAGCCAATGAACAATATTGAGATAAAGTTGAAAAGTGACAAAGTCATATGACTGTAAGTGGAGAAGGACATAGAAGAAAGCAGAATCACCATTTTATTGTCTACTCTGAGCCAGAGTATTTACATCATCTATCTTTTTTAAAAAGACCTTACAATATGATAAGAAAAGTTAATATCATTTTACAGATAAGAAAACAGAAGCTCTCAGCATTACAAAACTAGTGGCCAGTAGAACAAGACTCTGGACCAAGTTAAACTCCAAACATATTCTTTTTCTCTTTTTCATATAAAATCTTTACATTGAGATAGTCCTTAGGTTGACAGAAGTTTGGAGATGAGTGAGAGGTGTGCCAGGGGTAAAGGAACACAACAGGACTAAGGGCCATGCAAGAGCACATGAAATAATTGATTATGGGATTCTGTTGTGGAAGGTGAGAAGAATATCCAAAAGGTGGAAGTTGAACTACATGAGTATTGAAGAATTCTAGTGAAGATTGAAGATTTCTGATTAAGAGCAGATTAAGGAGAGTAGGAGTGATGGAGAATGGAAAACTAAGATATTGTAGGTAGAGATGGGAACTTCAGCATTTCAATTCTAAGAGGTTCTTAGAGGTACAAGTATTTCAGGTAATGACAAAAGTCCATGGTGTGATCATGTGAATTGGTTTCTAAAGTGACTTGAATTTTGTCACTGGAGTACAAGGAATGAGAGACTGTGAAGTTAATTAATTAGATGGACCATCTTTGAAATTTTCTCAGGTTGATGATAATAGTGGAGAGAAGATAACTATGACCTGGGTACTCTGTTCCAAAAATTGAGAGAGATGGCCCAGAGTTTGTTGATCAGGGTAGGATTAACTTACAATGAGTAGATGCTTTGCTTCAAAGAAGGGTGGACTGCTTCATGCTAATTTGAGACAAGTGGTCTGGAGTAGGATGAAGTGGAATAAAAATAATGTAATATCTCCCCATAAAGAGGAAAGAAAAACGAACAGCCTTTACTTGCGAAAACGACTTGTTGGGCATTATTATATGTAAATACCAAATTTCAATTGACCAAAGAGATAGATGGAGTATCCTCAAGAGGGGAATAAAATATTCAGATGTTTCTTAACCATAGACTAGGGAATCAGAGAAGGTATAGTAGAAAAGTTTGATGATATTAGACAAAGATAGGATTGGAAGCAAAATGAAATGTGGTTTGTAGGTATGAGTAGAGAGGAACTAGGGATATCTAAACATGAGAGTTTAAGAAAGAAAAAATAGGGCCAGTGAGGTGAAGAAAAAAGTAATTTCAAAAATATGTTAATGACAAGGGATTGGTAAAGAGCATTCTTTTTTAAATTTTATTTTATCTTTTTTATTTCAGCATACTATGGGGGGGGATGTTTAAGTTACATATATTGCCTTTGCCCCACCTGAGTCAGAGCTTCAAGTGTGTCCATCCCCCAGATGGTGCGCAGCACACCCATTAGGTGTGAATATACCCATTCCCTCCTCCATTTTCCCACCTGCCTGATACTCAGTGAATGTTACTACCACATGAGCATATACGTGTTAATCAGTTAATACCAATTTGATGGTGCTTGTTTTTCCATTCTTGTGATACTTCATTTAGTAGAGTGGACCCCAGCTCTATCCAGGATAATACAAGAGGTGCTAGATCACTATTGTTTTTTTGTGGCTGAGTAGAACTCCATGGTATACATATACCACATTTTATTAATCCACTCCTGTATTGATGGGCACTTGAGTTGTTTCCATATCTTTGCAATTGTGAATTGTGCTGCTATAAACATTCTAGTGCGTTCTTGCAGTATACTTACGTGTCAATAACTAAAGGGGAGGCTCTGTATGCTTTATGAAAAGTTAAAGTTACAATAGAAAAATTCAATATTGAGATCCCATATTTAGAAGGAGAACATTTTTCCATCTACCATATCCACAAAAAGCTTTTACAGCTTTTCACTGTGCATTTATACCATTCTGTCACTCAAGATATAGGTCAGACAATTAGGGGAAAATGTTTAGGAATTGTGAGAATGACATTTGTTGTCAGGAGAGGGGAAATTGTTATAATTAAAATATTTAGAGTAACTATCCAGTAACAGAATCTTCTGTAGATAAAAAAGTGGAGCTGGTTGGTACAAGCAAGATTATAATCAGCAGACAATGTGTCATATTGGGACACATATAGGGGAAAAAGGGCATGAGAGAGTTTGAAATATATTCATGTGAGACAACAATATCATTTTGTCTACACAGTCAGAAAAAGAATGATGAGAGCAAAGGTATTGTTTTATTTACATGCCCTAGAGTTAAGTCTGTCTATGTTCTCTGAAGAAGCTTCTTTGAGTTCAGAGAGATTTTATCTTTTCCCTGTAGAACTGCTACTTCCAATCATACATCATAGAAGGCTTTTCTGCTTTTAGCTTTTACTAAAAGAGAATCATAAGTACTAAAAAGTCATTAATCTATTAGGCTAATTAGGATCAGTTAAGTTTGATGTAGAGTTTCTTTAATTTCATGAAACTATTCCTCCCCCTTCCATACTAGTATTCGTGGTTTCAGACATGCATGAAGGACAATGAAAGTATGCTTTTACAGAGAATAAGTCAATATAAGAGCAACTAACTATGAATTGTTTGCCTTGTTATATAATATTAATAGATGTAAGGTTTACTGGTCATTTGGTCACATGAATTGTTTAATCAAGTTCCAACCTTTCCACTCTTGAAAGAGTGTAGCCAGTTTTTTTAAAAAATTATTTTTACCTTACTCTTAACTTTTTCTGTACCAAAGCATTAAGATATCACAGGCTAAATTTCCTGAACTGATATTTTAAGACAACAAGAATTTTATCTCTGTCAGCTTTTCCAATCCTTTCTCTCCCTGATTCCCAACAGAAACCCTCCTTTTTAGGTAGACAAAAGAGGAACAGTTGAAGAATGGCTAAAAGCAATAGTAGATATCTTTTCCTTTCCATTTCTGTTTAGTTGGGCTTGGGAGTTTAAGGCTTTGAATGTGAAAACAATCTACAATATTTTTTGGGTGTTGAGGTACTACATGTAGTCTAAGTTACACAGATGGTGGGAGCTGAAGCAGTTGGCATTTAATTTTATTACTTATCTTTTTGTGTATTCACCTTTCCCCTCAGTGTTCCAATCATTTCCTTCCAATGATTGGAAGCTCATTGAGGCAGCAATCAAACCATGGTTTGGTTGATTTTATAGTAACTCAAGTATATTCAATGCACAAATCTTAATTTAATACATGTGCAGTAAATTCAAAAATCCCCTGTGTTGTCCATTAGAATTCTCATTTATGGATTATATATGTATTAATATATTATATAAATATATATTATATATAAACATTAAATACATTTAAATATTTAAAATATTTCCAGTCTCAGTAATGCTTTACACAAGTAGGTCATACCACAACCATTCTTAATAGTGGAAATGTCTTCTAGTAGAAGCCATATACCTACTATGTTACAATACATAGTTATAATTTCAGTAATGTGCAACAAACACAGTGTAAGGACATCTGATAAATATAGTTGACCAGCCTCTCTCTCACATTGTTCCTAGGTATGTATTTACAGAATTCCTTCTTATTTTTAGTTGTAAGTATAAATTTATTGGTACTTTATCAAGACTACTTAGAATTTGATAACAGAATACATCAGGCTGTCACTTTTAGAAAGAAACAGACCTTGAAGAGAGTGAAGAACTAGTTTTATAAGACAGAATAATAAAGATGTCATCTCTCCCTACAACCCTGTTTTTGAATGTCATTTTTCACAGCAGGGAAAATTAATATATTTCAGAAGATATAAAGTATAAGGAACAGGCATCAGTCACTTTCATATTGTTAATGAAAATATTGTGAAAAATCATAAGTTTAATCAATTTTGGGAAACTAAGTTTTTTTTTTTTTTGGTTCCTAACACTACCCCCAAATCAAACAAGGAATAATCTTGAAGTATGGATTTTCTTCTACTTAAAATTCATAAGCCTACATTTCTTATATCTTGTTTTAATTTTGCTATATACTTCATTGATAGTGGTGCTTTATGCTTCAACTGTTAGATCATATTTGGATGGCAACTTCCAGTCAGTCAAAATGGCAGTCATTTATTGAAAGCTGCTGTTAGCAGAAGAATTTGATCTTGAGTATCTGACCAAGTGACAGTTCCTCAAGTCACTTAATGGGAAAAGGAAAGCAATGAAGAGTTTAAGAAGGTGCTGATATTCAAGTTCAAATTCACGTTTGCTCTTCAAAGTCCCTGTATCCAAAATTGAACTCACAATCTTCTCCTATTAACTCATGCTTGCTCTTGTATTTCCTATCTCTTGTTAAAAGCAGAGCATGCCTTCTGTCACTCAGGCTTGAAACCTCAGTTATCTTCTCTCTCCCTTATCCTCTAGCGGCCACATTCCTTAGTTCTTTGGATGGTACATTTATAATATGCCTTGCTACCATTCTCTTTTTTATTTCTCATTTACACACTTCTTCCTTTCTGGATTGTTGTAATATTTTTCCAATAGCTTTTGCAGCCTACATGCCATTTCATATGACATACAGACATCAGAATAATCTTCCTAAAGTTATAAATTTCAATAAGCTATCCCTTTATGCTCACAAACCATATATAGCTCATCTCTGCCCAAAGGAAAAATATAAATACATGTGTTTGTCATTTAAGGAACTCCACAATCATCTCTGATCTACCATCCCAACCTCATTTTGACATGAATTCTTCCTACAAAGTGTCCCCATATTTTAGCTGAGTTAGCTTTCTGGGCACTTTTAAAGAATATTTTGTACTTTCAGTTTAATCAGAATGCCATTCTAATTATGCCAAAATAGAATCCATTTGTAAAGTAGCCCTGTTCACATATGAAAATATTGTGAAAATAATAATTAAAAAATTACTATAATAGAGTTTTTAATAAATTACAACAGGAATACAGAAGAGTAAGTACCTCTTTGTCAGGGAGTCAAGGAATATTTTAGAAAGCGTGATTTGAGTTACTTGTACAAGTAGACTAAAGGAAGGACATTACACAGGGAAGAAACAACATCAGAAGGCAGTAATTAGTTAATTCATTCAACAAATATTTATTGAGAAGCTACTATATGTCAGACATTACTAATCAGTAGGGATACTATAGAAGTATGGAAAGACAGGAACAGGAAGACTTCAGAGATGTGTTTTGTAGAATGGAAAGATAATAGTGACTCTTTAGAGGTATGAGGATGTAAAAGTGGAAAAGTCTTTTGTGTCTCCTGATTAGAAGAAATGATGAGCCCATTAAATCAGATTAGAGAATACCAAAAGAAGAATGTGTTTGGGTTGTAAAAGTTTCCAGTATCAAAATGGAGTAAATCATACCAAATTTTAACAAAATGGAGTTGGGGAAGGCCATGAAAAAGTAACCCTCATGCATATATGCCTATAACAGGATTTATCATGACACATTCCTATGCATAGACTGAATGCAGAACTTCCTATGCAGACTGAGCACAGAACTTATTACAGGAACTCCCTCAAGGTTATAATATTCCAGATACGCTATTTGTACAGGGATACTCACCCAGCAATGGCTCTCTCAGCCAATTAGCTAACATCAACTTCTAAAACAAACCCCTGTAATCTTTGGTCTTTGTAACCTTTGATTTCAAGACAGCTTACATGGACTTCTTCTCTTTGTCTTTATTTATTTATTTACTTTTGAGACAGAGTTTCACTCTGTTGCCTGGGCTATAGCCGTGGTGTCAGTCTAGCTTACAGCAACCTCAAACTCCTGGGCTCAAGCTATCCTCCTGCCCCAACCTCCCAAGTAGCTAGGACTACAGGCACATGACATCACACCTGGATAATTTTTTTTTCCTATTTTTAATTGCCTGGCTAATTGTTTCTGTTTTTAGTAGTGATGAGGTCTCACACTTGCTCATGGCTGGTCTTGAACTCCTGAGCTCAAACGATCTTCCCGCCTTGGCCTCCCGGAGTGGTGGGATGACAGGCGTGAGCCACTACCCAGACTCTTTGTCTTTAAAAGATTCCCCTTTTCTTTGACCCTGTGACCAGCCATAGGTTGTGTACCCTGAATTGCAATTCTCTGCTATTCCCAATCAAATTCATTTTTTTCTAGAGAGCGCTGTGTTTCTGAGTTTGTTTTTAGGTTGACAGGGTCATTTTCAAACTATTGCATTTTAATTACATGTAAGATATCCATGTGGTGAATGAATAGAAATATGAGTCCATAGGATTCATTAACATTTAAATATTATAATATTTAAAAGTATGGGAATGGATTTCTTAAAAAAATAAAATATGTACATTGAGACTACATGAGAAGTCTCAGAAACTAAGAGAAAGTTTTGCTTAAAGAAATAGGAAGTGGTTTTCGATAGTGAAAAGCAGTAATGTAAATTACTAGATTCAGCCATTAAGAAGCCCTTTTATTTTTGGTCCTTGAGATCACAGTTTTAGAAGGATTGTAGCAGAGGCAGATTACAGTGTTTTGAGTTGTAAATGAGAGTTGAAGATGTACAGGCAGTAAGTAGAGATTTCTAGCTCAAGGAGCTTTAGAACTAGAAGGAAAGTAAAATATAGATATGGTCAGAAGAAGAGTTAGTTTTGATGGGAGAGAAAATTTGGGAAAAGCGGTAAATTGAAGAAAACAAGTAATGAAAATGTAGAGATTAAAGATATAGGAGCAAGGGAAGAAATGATGGACTTGACTCTGGAGAGGAGTAAAGGAATAAAATTAAGAGTCTTAATAAAAAGAGTGGTCTAGGAAAACTGAAGGAAAATAAAAATGAATCAATGGCACTGTAGTTACGTTTAGAGGTAGAGACAAGGAAAATTGAGGGTTCCAAGTGTGTGTGTGTGCGTGTGTGTATGTATGTGCGCGAATGATTCCTATTTTTTGTTTTTATGACATTTTTGTATTTCTTGTTAAGCATTCATCATATTCTACCCTGTTTATAGCTATATTTGTATTTACATTTTAACTTTCCAAAAAAAGTTATAAGATGCTTAAGATCAAGTACCATGTTGAGTTTTCTCCTTTCTCCTCAATGCACTTAGGAGAGTGCTTGGTAAACTACAATTTTGGGGGGAAGTGATATAAGGTATTTTTGTAGCCATCTCATTAAATAGTAATTGTTAAACATATATTTGTTATTTAATCCTTTATTATGTAGCCACAGTGAAAAGGAAAAATATTGGCAAAATACTAGGCTATGAAGCTGGAGAAGGGTGGGGGATTGTCAGGATTCTTTTAATTAAGAAAAATAAATTGTGAGAAATAGGATATTGAGTGAATCCATCCATGTAGGACAACCAGCTAGGCAAAGCTATACTGATATATTTTATTATCTTTCTATACTTTCCCTCTGTGATAGACTGCATTATTGTTCAAAGTTTCATGTATTACCTCTTCACTACACATTAAAGTCTGGCTTGGCTGTAAGACTGGCTTTGTCTCCTCCATGTAGAAGAAGTATACATCCATGTTCTGATGAACTCAGGAATGGCTTTGTGACTGACTTTGACCAATAAAGTGTGGAAGAGACACACATTACCAATTTCCTCTTCCCTCTCACCGTGATGAAACTGACAATATCCCAGAACAGTAGCTACTCCTTCAGTCTGTATAGTGTGGAACATGACATGAAGTTTGCTCCTGTAAGTTGCTGAAATTTTGGTATTGTTTGTTACCACAGCAAGCAATCCTGACTGATACATTCTTTCATCAGTGATATCTTCAATATAAAGTGTATGCTGGGCTATTGCCTGGCATACATTCAATCTAGCTACAGATAAGACAGAAACAAATATGACAATTTAAGAATGACATAAGGATTTTATCTCTAAGTGGAATATAATATAATTTGAAGCAAATTTTTGAATGCTATCCAAAAAGATTGGAAACAGGTCAGGTAAAAAGTAAAAGGCTTCAAGGAAGAAAGAGTATATTCAGAGTTGAGTTTTAAAACACATAAAAGACAGAAGCTAAATAGAAGAATGAGGATGTTGTCCAGAATTTTTAGAGCCTTCCAAGCCTTCCAAATTTACAGTTAAGCAACATAAAATTTGTAAGTCCAACCATTTCTCCTAAAATAATCTTTCAAGTTGCTTCTCTGCTTAAACAATGCAACTCGGATGAATCATTTGAGTTCCTCTTGCTAAAGATATTTGCAGAGAGAACGAAGGTCAGATTAAGGACTGATCGCACAGTTGGACTGAGAATTCACATTCGATGTGACCCTATAATAACAGATAAGCTTAGTAACAAAGGCAAAAACATAAATAACTGTGTGTGTGTATAAAGTGAATGTGTCTAGGGTAGCCTAGGCATTCCTTTACTTGGTATCTACATTTCTAAATAATGTAATCGTTAGTGTCGCAACCACTTGAGCAATGTAAGATTTCAGCAAATCAAGAAAGCATACATCAAAGCTAAAGGGTTTCAATTTACTGATCAATACTGAATTGTTAGCAGCTTCTGACTAGTGTTGGGACTCGGAAAACAGCACCCAAAATATGGCACTTTGGGCTTCAAACTGAGAGGACCTGGGGAACGGCAAATGCAAAGAAGGGCTTTCTCTAAAGTTCCTCTATCTACCTAAAGGACTGACCCTCCAGAAGATATTCAGTTGTTGTGACTTCCTTCCCTGGATATCTCATCAATCAGAGGAAACTGATGCTATTCCCATAACCCAGATTAACTTTATCCAGGCTATGGGTTCTTTGGGCCCCTTCATCTCCCGTAAAAATCATTTACTCTTTCTCTAAAATGCCTACATCTTTGCTTCCCTCTTCCCTATGAAGAAGGTATTTAAGTCTCACGTCTGGCCCTTCTTTGAGTCTCATATTTTGTGGGACTCCCATATGTGTGCATGTAATAAATTTGTATGTCTTTTTTCCTGCTGATTTGTCTTTTGTCAGTTTATTTCAGCAGATTATGGAACCTTCAGAGGAAAAGTTTAAATTTCCGTAAACTAGTACGGAGCGAAAGATAATTTTAAACTTTAACAACTGTAATATACTGAAATAATTTCACCTGCTTGGAAAGTTTTGTCCCTAGTAGAGTAATTTAAGTATAAAACTGCATAGTGATAGACTTTTAGGATAAATGGATTTCAGAAAATCCTGTAAGTGGCAATCAAAATTTTGCTTAACATTATGATGAAGTGGCTATAGAATTTTGCTTCTGTGAAAATTTTAGAGTTTCCAAAAATTATTTCAAATTTTCTTAGAACTTGTTTATAAAGATGAAGTTGGAAAGTGATATAACACCTAAGCTTTTCAATTTGTTTGCTCTGGTTAAAATGAGACTTCAACACCCCAGAGTGAGTTCATTTTTAGTGACTTTTCTCTCTGCAGCTGTTTAACAATTAAAGAAGCATGCTTAAATATCTAAAAGCTTTGTTTCTCTGGCTCAAAAGAATATTCCAATATACTATAAAGCTATAAAATATCAACTCATATTGATTTTTAAAAATTCATAATCCACCAGTTATTTGGTTGGAAGAGCCATTAAGGGGAAACTACTGATGCTCCAAAAATGATAACTCATCTCATCTTATGATAATTGTCCTTCGTATCTTGTCCAGACAAATGACATAATTGTGGTGATTTGTAGCTGACCAAAGGTAGTAGGTAAAATTGCTCACCAAGTTCTGCCCAACAAGTTGACTTGAGAGGATAACTTGCTGCTTGTTTCAGAGAAGAGCACCTGAGACCAATCTACATTTTGACAGTGCTCATTAGGAAGCCAATTGTAGACTAAATACTGTCTCTCTGAGGGACTTTAACCAAGTCAGAGCTCATTAGCAAAGAGTCCTTGGTGGCCAAAAAAGTCTCCTGCAGATTACGCAGACCAAGCCTTCTTCATTTAAATCTGGTTTTAATAATTTCTCTTGAAATTTTCCTCAATTAGAGCAAATTGACACTACTTTTTCCTTAATACATTTAATTAATTCTTTAATGATATATAGGGCATTGGGATACATTCTGTTGCTCTCATCACTTATTTCTCTTGAAAATTTTCTTGAATTTAACTGAGGCTTTTTGTTCCTCTGATATTTCCTCTATTGAAAATGTAAATAGAACCCTGGAGTGACCAATTTAAAAGTTAATAGTTCATCTGCAACTGATGTAGAAATACAGGCTAGGCATAGCCATGAGAATTAAATGCTCTTTGAAAAGCTAGAGCATTAATGTTTTTAGTTGTTAAAAATATTCTCTTTGTTGTTCTAAAGTTGTATTAACTTTTTAGCATCACCAAAATTCCATTTTGTTGTTGTTTTGTCAAATAAAAACACTGCCTCCTCAAATGCGCAGTATGATTTTAGGAGAGTACCCTATTTCTTGTGCATAAGAAGGGCATATAGTCTGCAGTCAGACTGATCTGAATTTAAACCCTAGATCAATACTCACTAGCTATACAAACTTGGAAAATTAATTTAACTTCTCTGAGATTATTTCCTCATCTATAAAATGGGTATAGAAAAGATACTTACCTCACAGGTTGTTGTGAGGATTATATAATTTAATACATGTAAAGCAGAGCAGTGCCTTACAATGAATAAAAGCTCTTATTACTATAACTATTGTTGTTGTTATCTATAAAATGGGAATAATAAAAGTAACTTACACATAGTACTTAGCAGGGGCATATAATACACCTTCAATAATTGATTCTCCCTTTCCCCTCACACCTCTGTGAAGCTGTGAAGCTGTGAAAA
>CAUYMX010053108.1:0-57713 GCA_963573855.1 Lepilemur septentrionalis
TTTGGAGTTGTCAAAATGCTGTGTCCTTTATTTACTGTCTTAGAAGTCTTGGATTTATGTTAATAAATCCATTTCTTCTTTCTAATGAGCTGTGAGCTTGCATAAACAGTTTGCCACAGAGACTGGGCCTGCACACATGACGTGAGAGTGTGAAGCCCCTTTCTTCTCCCCATCCAGTGCTGGCCCAGCTCATAGAAGCTCAAAGACCCCATGAGGCCTGCCTTAGTCACAGTAGCTGGTCCACAGGTGGGGATTGTTGTGTGTTTATGTTCCATCTCATTGCCAGTAAGGGATTTGGGGTAGATTATAGAAAGACATACATACAACAAAATAAAAATGAAATAAGCAAAATGAAAGAAAAACATAAAAGAGGAAAATTAAAGTAAGAAGTTAAGATGAGGTCATTATTTTCTTTTTGCCTATTCATATTTTGAATTTTCTGTCTTACTGATTTGTAGGAGTTCCGTGTATAGTCTAGATCTTTGTTGTCCAATACATTAGCCACTAGTCCCATGTGGCTATTAAAATTAAAATTAACTAAAGTTAAATAGAATTAAAGGATGCGGTGAGCATTGTGGAGGGGAGGGGCATACTTCTAACCCTTGCTAGGGAGAGGCAAAGATATAAAATGTAACCAAAATGTTTGTACTCTCATATTTTCCTGAAATAAAAAGAAAAAAAAAGAAGAAAAAAAGTGAAGCTCCTCAGTCACGCCAGTCACATTTCCAGTGCTCAGTGGCCACAAGAGTTCAGTAGCCGGCACAGACCTACCTATACCACTTCCATCATCGCAGCCAATTCTCTTGGACAGTGTTGTTCTATATATTAATCCCTTATAAATTTTATTCATTTTAAATACCTTCTTTCAGAATATCATTTTCTGCTAACTTTGACTATGATGACTTCACTGAGCAGAAACATTTAGTCTTTATATGGTCCTACCCATCACATTTTGTCCTTGTAATGTGTGCATTAGGGGGTCTTGGTTAAAAAATCTCCTCCCTGAGATCTCAAAGACATTTCCCCTCACCTTTTTGTATCTGTGTTATAGTTTTATTTTTCATATTCAGGTATTGAGTCCAAAGGACTTTGCCTTTTCTACACAGGGTGAGGTCGGGATCCAACTCTGTGCTCTCCGTCTCATGACAGTGTTTGTCCATCACTGCTGCTAACACATCCATCTTTTCCCCACAGGTCTGGAGTGCCATTGCTCTCCTGCACCCATCCCAGGTCCCCCAGGGGCAGTTTTGGGCTCCCTTTCAGGCTATATCCATCTCTTTGTGTTTCCTCTGCCGTAACCACGTTGCCTTATGGCTGCGACTTCATGCTAAGACTTCATGTAGGGAGCATACCCTGCCCTCCCTCACTCTTCTTTTGCCAAATTGCCATAGCTCTTCCTAGACCTTATTTGTCTAGATGCGTTTTAATATCTGTATATTTGAGTTCTTCAAAACGTATGTAGAAAACCGGCACTCACCAATGAAATACTCTCCTTTAATTTAAAAATAGTATGTATATGGGGCAAGCTCTATGATCCACTTTTGAACCTAGCAATGAAACTCCAAGTGTTAACTGTGATTTAAAATCCATTCCATGGTGTTTCGATTAGTCTGGGGCATCAGTAAATGCTCATTTCCAAAGCACTTTGCCTTTGGAGGCTACTAATGCATGCAGTGTGTTGCCATGGTAACGGTTACTTTTAGTTAGTACTTTTTATAGATAAAAGTGTTACACCCTGGAGTCTATTCATGTAAATGCATAAATCTTAAGAGAGTATGGTACTTCATTTATTGTAGATATTTAATGGAACAGAGTCAGACTTAACCAACCAGAAATGGAAAATTTTCAGCATTTATATTTGATATGGACGTGCATTGTTACCAAAAATATAACATTTTCATTAATTTTTATAAAATACAAGTTAACCTTTTTTGATTCATTTAAATTGATCTATATTTAATAAGTTGTGGCAGAAAAATACATATCTGTCAGATTTGCTTGCATCACTTTGTTTTCTACTTTGGGGCAAAGTCCCCAGTTATCATGGGAACTCAGAAGACTTGGAGAACAAGGTCTCTCCTAATCTAACGGGAGAGATGCCAGTGGATCCCTGGGCAGAAGGGAGTATATGGGCCTGGGTTTGGATATTGGCTGTGACCTTTATTAGCTCTGTGGGCTTGAACTTCAGTTTCTTCAACCATGAAATGGAGATCATCACATCTACTTTACACAGCAGTTGTGAAGATTAAGTGTGTCTTCGGCAAGTGGTATCTATGAGTTTTAAGGACAGACCTGATGGTCCAGCCATCATGCAGACATGTGCAATGAAATTAAGAATCTGTGTCCTGCACATGGTGTAGACAGGAGGCTCCTAATCAATGCCTCCAGCTTGCCCTCTTTCTCGAACTTGCCAAGGCTCAAATGGCTGTGGGCTGTGGTTCTGGATGCGGCACCGTTACCTCACACCCACCATGGCTGCAACTGAGCTCATCATCTCTGTCCTAAATGACTTCCATCTGCTGTCCTATTTTGGTCCATGATATTTCTACTTTCCCTTAGTGTGTCAGGCAGCTTCCAACATGGTTCCCAGTGATCCCCAGCTCCTGGTATTCGTGCCTTTGAGTAGTCCCCTCTCCTTGTATGTATGCACTGAACTCAGTGACTTGATTTTAATGCATCAAATATAGCAAAGGTGATGGGATGTCACTTTTGAGACTAGCTTTTAAAAGTCTATGACTGCCATCTTTTTCATACACTCTCTTTTTCTGATTCTTTTCACATGCTTGCTCTGAGAAAGCAAGTTGGAAAGATTCACATGACAAGAAACTGAGGGTACCCCCAGCCAACTGCCAGTGAAGAATCAAGACCTTCATCCTAACATCTCGAAAGGAACTGAATCCTACCAACAACCATGTGAGTGAGCTTGGAAATAGATCCTCCTGTGGAACCTTCAGACGAGGCCACAGCCCTGTCTGACACTTTGATTGTCGCTTTGTGAGCAGCCCTAAGCAGGATAACCCGACTGAGCTGAGCCTAGATGCCTGACCCACAGAAACTATGAGATAATAAATGTGTTTTTTAAGCCACTAAGTTTTGGTGTGATTTGTTATGCAGCAACAGGTAATGAATACAACAGTTTCTAACACTTTGATCCTATCAATTACTATAAGGCAGCTAGCAGTTCTCCCACTCTTTCCAAGGCCCCTAAATTTATGATTTTCTGGAATTTGAGGGAAGGTAATAGG
The DNA here is from genome assembly GCA_963573855.1 of Lepilemur septentrionalis. Taxonomy (NCBI): domain Eukaryota; kingdom Metazoa; phylum Chordata; class Mammalia; order Primates; family Lepilemuridae; genus Lepilemur; species Lepilemur septentrionalis. Next base: position 3,246 of record CAUYMX010053108.1, read on the forward strand.
CTCCTTAAGGAGAAAGCAATCCCTCAGTCCATGCCTTGGGGCACCCTTTCCCCTGCCAGACAACTGCTGCTCTGGTCCAATTCTGCTGCAGCTTTTTGCTGGAAGATAACACTCCCCTCACTCTTCTGCCTTGGACTTCCTGTGCTCCCAAGCTTGGCTTGGATTCAGACTGTATTCTTCTGTGTCCCTGACCTGGATTTCTGCTCCAGAGCCTGATTGCTACATTTCTTAGCTGATCTGGTCAGCAAATTTTTTATTGCTGCTGCCCACAATGGTTGGTTTGCAGAGTAGCCACACAGATCAAAACAGCCTTGGCTTCCCTGTAGGATGCTCTGATTCTGTCCCCCAGCAAAATAAGGCCAGATTCTGAGTGCCCAAGTGAGTGCCCAGACTGGCCCCTGGTATTTGCCCTGGTCCATGGCTCTCTGACTGCTCTTTCCGACCTTTGCATTTCCAGCTCCACTACCTCAAGGAGGCGTGAACAATCTTTCAAAGGCGTGTGCCAAGTTCTGAGCTTGTCCTTCCCATCTTTCCAGGGGACGTGGGACGGGACTCACGGATGTGCCAGCTCTTCAGGGGAAATATGAATGCACCAGCTCCAAGTAGAGTTGGCAACAGGCACCGCCACTCAGTGGCACAGTGGTGACTCATGAGAGCAGTGGGGAGTGGGACGTGGTGGCAGAGAAGTAGTTCCCAGGCCCTCCTCAGCAATTATGAAGCAGGCCGTTAACTTGGTGCCAGGAAAATAGAGTAGCAGTTCCTTTCCCTGGCTCCCAGGGGCTTCCGCAGACTAATGCCAACCTGCTTGCCCTCGTCAACTCTGCTCCTGCCACTTTCTAGTTCAGAATTCATTACTTTAAAAAATATCTGTGAAATGCACGAACCTCATACACATTACATGGACTAAAAGAATCTGGACAAAAAAGAGTAAATACTATGTGTTTCATTTAGATGACATTTTGGAGTAGGCAAAGTTCGTCTAAAGTGAAAAAGAGAGATCACACTGGTTGCCTATTGCTGGTTACCTGGAAAGGAACATGAAGGAGCTTTCTGGAGTGGTGGAAATACTCTGTATTGTGACGGGGTATGAGTTACAGAGACATGTGTTTGTTAAAATTACACAGCCATGTTCTGTTCCTTTGTCATTATGGTATTTTGATATATGTAAACTTTACCTCCAATAAAACCGTAAAAAGATTAACGGTTGAGTGAGGGTCAGGGGAGTGGGTGGAGCTACAGACGCAGCAGGAATGGCAGAACGTTGATAATGTTGAGGCTGGATAATTGGTACATAAGGGATCATTAGACTATTCTGTTTACTTTGTGCGTTTTGAAATTTTCCACAGTAAAAAATTGTAAAGATTTTCATTGAATATATATTCTGTGCTAGATGCCGTGCTAAATGGCATAGCACAGGCAGACAAGGCTGCAAAATACAGAGAGAAGTTAAAAATGGAATTTTTACTTACAAACATTAACTGCATCAAACAGGGGAGAATGTGGAATAAGTGGAAAGCAATGCTGGCCCCTTTATATTTTAAATTTTTGTCTATTAATACTGTCTCCAGTGTCTGGTTATAATTTACCATGGATACGTATGCTTAGATGGAGTACGAGTGACACTGTCATCAGATCCACAGACAAAGGTTGCTCTGGTATGTCTTTTTTCTTCCCACCTCTATACCTTTGTTTATTCTCTTTCCCTGAATGCTCGCTTCTGTCTGTTCCTCAAAACCTATGCAAAGTCCACTCATGCACTACTCAAGGCTTGGCCCCAAGAAGACGAGGATTTTGCACCAGAAAGTAAATCATCCTACGGCTTCCTCATCAACAATGTCAAGTCATGAGAATGTCTGCAGAAATAAACACTGGGCTAAGGATGTATTTGATTTACATTCTGGCTCAAGCTTGATTCTTAGACCAACACTAAAGCAATGGTTTATCAGATTCATCCGGGGAGCACCCACACCGACCACATCAGAATCCCTCAGGGCAGGGCGCGGGCATCAGTGTGTTTTGAAGCTCCTGACACAATTCCAACACGCAGTGGGGCAAGAACCAGTGGTCTATGAGCTGCTCGAGTCGCTTTCCATCCAGAAAGCCTTCTCTCTCTGTGACAGCCCACAAAGAGCTTGCTTTTGCCCAGCACCCTCAGTGTTGCTGATGCCAATCTGGCGTCTGGCTTCATGGGGCCTTGCACTGTTTAAACAAGTCGTGCTTGGTTTCCTTAATGAGGCTGTGTGGATATGAGATCTCAAGGGTAAGGATCATCTTTCACTTTTTTACATTCCCTCAAACACTTAGCACTATGGTGCTCAGGAAACATGTCTTCAAAATTTTTATTTAGACAACAATGAAATATTTCTTTATTATAAATTGGCTATATTCTTTAATTGGAAAAAATATATACATATAATTCCTTTTCAAGGTACTGAACTAAATGATTAATCATTACTGGAATGTTTCTTTCATGAAGGAAATATAAAAAGATGTATAAACTTAAACATAGCTTTTCAGCTATTTAATTTTGGAATTTCCCGATTCAATGTATCCCCTATTTAGCAGATTCTTATTGATATTATTTTTGATCTCTAACTTGGTGCAAATCATTCAGATGCTGGGTTGGTTAAAGGAGAAACATTTTTTTTTCCCTAACGAAGTCACTGAGAGCTGCACTGGCCTTGGAGAACCACCATTCTTACCAGTCGACTACAAAATAAGATGGGAACTATAAGTGCACACTGTAAACCAGAATCAGAGTGACCTTCACACAAATAGTATGGACTTCTTTTTTCACTGAAAAATGGCAAAATTTAGCAGCACAGAGTAAAGTTAGCTTCTAATGCTCTCTGGAGTGAAACCACTGTGTTTTCCTGGGTGACTGAGCCCAGCGCTAATGCCCATCAGAGAAGCTGCCGGCAACTGCAGTGCTTTGATTAAACAGGGAATTAGCCACAGGCTGGTTGCTTGAACCACATCGATAAAGACAAAATTCACCTTATCTACCAAAAACACTCTTTCTGTGCAAGACTTAGCAATGAAAATACGCAAAAGCTTTAATTGTCAACTACATGTATCATGAAGAACAGCAAAGTTTTGGTTTTTATTGATGCTATTTTGTCTATTTGTTTAGTTGCTTAATTGGCTATGAACACTTTTGTTGCATCCCTTTACAATATTGCCTAGCTTGAAGGTAATTGTGAAGGAAAGTGGAAAATTAATATCACTTCTCATAAGCTCACATTTTATTTAATCTGAAGAACTTTATTTAAAAGATTTTGTTTTGAATCGAAGGCTGTCATTGCTTCATAATGGGGTGATTTAGCAAATTAAAGGTAGGAGTAGATAGTGTTAATGGGCATGGAAAGACTGTATTAAGAGTGATTTATTCCTTGCAGAAAAAAAATCACTGTTGATGCCAAGTTTAAACAATGTGGAATTTAACAATTACTTTATAATACCATCTAGTAGTGATACATCTCCATCCTTGTATTAAGTAAGGATTGTGGTTTATTTTAACCCAAAACTAGCAAATCCATGTTAATAGTCTTATACACACTGTAACTGTGAACTGTTAGAAAAGTGAAAGGGAAAGTTATCTTTTATCATTCAAAATTTGTTTAAGATAAAGTGAGTTAATACAGAAAAGTTAAACAGGCCAGGTGCCTCCACCCTGGGCAGCATAGTGAGACCCTGTCTCTACAGAAAAATTAAAAAATTAGCCAGGCATAGTGGCATGGGCCCGTAGTTCCAGCTACTCAGGAGGCTGAGGTGGGAGGATCTCTTTAGCCTAAGAGTATGAGGCTGCAGTGAGCTGTGATCGGGCTCGGGCCACTGCACTCCAGCCTGGGCGACATAGCATGACTCTCTGAGAAAAGGTAAACAAAGTATTAGTAGCTCATGTGACATAATGTTAAATTTAAAAATGTTCCCAGGACTCGGATATGTCCAATATAGGTTCCCAATAAATTGCTTTAAATATTGAACAAGTACTATAGTTACTTCTGTCACAATAATTACAGCAATTTGTTTGGGGTACTACTATAGAATTCTGAGTACTGCTTTACTTGTTCTTATTCTGAACAATTGTAGCTTGTGCTCTTCTTCCAGTAAATAAAATCTGGAAAACAACACGTTTGGCGTGGCAGGTGTTGTTGGAAAAAAATTATCTTTATTTAATGAGATTTATGGAGTGTGGACAAAAGAATTTTTTTAAAGCAACAATTGCTCCTAGCACAACTTGAAGGCATAGTTGAGAGCATTACAGATAATGTGGGCAGTTTTAGATCAAATTCAGATATCAAATGGCATTTACACATGTTTTGTAAGTACTTGTCATTCTAAACACACATTTTTAGACTTACAGGCCTAATGCTAATTTAAACATAAACAAGATTCAATAATATAGATTTTTTCCTTGCTTCAATTATTATTTTTTAAAAGTGATACTGATTTGTTTGGCATATATAAATCTAACAATTTAAAAGAGTTTGAAAAATAAATGTTAACGTTTAAGCCCAAATTATTTTTTAAAATTCATAATATGTCTATTCTATTTTGGGTACTGAATTAACAGATCTTTAAAGAAAACCTTCATATGTATTATGGTGATATGATTTATACCATGTGCTGATATTTTTTACTGAATGTGAGAGAAAAGTTTTTTTAAAAGATAGGAAAATGTTAAAGTATTTAAATAGTGAATTCGTTTGTAAAAGAGCAGCAAAATCAAGACCAAAATATTTCTTCAGTTTACTTTCATGCTTAATGCTGACAAAACACCAGTTTGAAATCACAATGAATCCTGTTATAAATATCTTTTTAATTATAAAACTAACTCATATTCATTGCAGAAAATGAAGAAAACAGAAACAAAAAGAAGATAAAAAATTTCACCTAAAATCCCAACACTCAAAATGCCTTTTAAAATATTTTCCCCAAGTGGATCCATTTTTTTAAAACTGGCAAATTAGTTTGCCACTTGACTTCTTTCTCTTAATAATAAACTGAGAATAACTTTCACAGTGTGATTTTCATTTCTGAAATTGCCCAGGTTTTAGAGCTCACTGCATGCAAGGAAATTAGCTAAAAACACATAATCCTTGAGGAGATTACAGTCTAGAAGCAGAGGCAACACACCGTAGTTAATGCCAGAGAAAAATTTCCTTAACAAGATTGAAAATTCCTTGAGGGGAAGAATGAAATCCTGTCACTGGCAGCAACATGGGTGAGCTGGGAGGATATAATGCTAAGTGAAATAAGCCAGGCGGGGAAAAAGACACATACCACATGATCTCACCCATGTGGAATCTAAGAAATTGATCTCATGGAAGTAGACAGCAGAACAGGGGCTACCTGTGGCTGGAGAGGGGAGAGGGAGGGGTCTGGGGAAAAGTTTGTTAATGGGTACAAAGTTACAGTTAGATAGGAAGAATAAATTCTGGAATTCTATTACACAGTAGGGTGATATAGCTAGTAACAATGTAGTGTGTGTTTCAAGATAGGTAGAAAAGAGGATCTTGAAAATTATTACCACAAAGAAACTGTGAAGTTTTGTGGTGAAGGGTATGCTGACTATCCCAATTTGATCATTATACAATATATACATGTGCAAAAACATCACACTGTAACCCATAAACATATACAATTATTATGTGTCCAATATAAACAAAATTTTTAAAAATACACACATAAAGAATAAAATTCTTTGAGGACAAGCTTTATTTCTTCTATTTCTGTTGTTTCCTTGTCTCAGTCTAGAATTTTTTTGTTACAAGTGACAGCAAACCAGACCCCAACTGGCCAAAGTGCAAATGAAAGTTGTTGGCTTGTGTTAACTAAACTCATGAAGAATAGAGCCAGCTTAAGGCAGAGCTGGATGCAGGCTGCTCATCCACACCATCTGGCCCTGGTGCTGCTCTTTGGCTCTTGGTTAGCTTTCTTTATCTTGGTTCTTAGGTAGCTCATCCCCCGTAGAGGCAAAAGCAATTGGGTTAGCTCTGGGCTACACACTTTCAGTTCAAGTCTAGATGTCATCCTGGGAGCTTCGCCACCATCACCCTGGGGATTCATTTTGACTCAATCTTGGGTTGGATTCTTTGCTTCCTTATCCCATGTTTTCCTCTTGATTTGCTCCTTTGTTTGGGTGGAGCATCCACTTTATTAGCCTTCTGAGAGAAGGTGCCTTAGAATGAAATGATTTGAGATTTCTTATGATCAAAATGTTTCTTTAGTTTACCCTCATACTTAATAGTTTTGCTGTCATGAGAGAGACTCCCATTATGACTAGTATCTGGTCTTCCTCTCTTTCCTGGGGATACCACAAGGGTACTACCATTGCAGCACCTTTGCAGTTAGATGGTCTTGTGATGAGTTTAGCCAGTGAAATGATAAAAGAAGTATATCCCCTCCAGGCCCAGGGAATTAAGAGCTTGGGTGCACCTCCATGCTCTCTTCTCCTGCCACAGGAACTTTGGCAGCCACACATTCAAGAGCAACATCTCAAGGTGGAAAGAATGTATATACCTGAACCACAGGATGGAGGAGAACCACCTGCCAACCTGCCTTTCCATAAGCAAGAAATAAATATTGTTTTGCTAATCTACTGAGATGTCAGGGTTTCTTTGTTTCTTTTGTTAATTGCAACATATCTCAGTAGAATAAATATTTCTTAGGTGCACAATTCATATGAAGAAAAATTCAAAACACTCCTGAGGGAATACAAAGAAAAACAAATAGAAATCTGTATTCTTGGAAAGGAACATTTGTGATGATCAAAGCAGTATCAGTAATGGATAGTGCATTAATTATGAAACTGATAAATATTCCAACAGGATTTTTTTTCCCTGGGCTAACTAAACAATTTGATTCTAAAGTTAATATGGAAGGGAAAACTCTGAAGAAAAATAAAGTTAAATTCAGATCTCACACCTGACTCTAGGATAAATTCTAGTTGATCAAAAAATTAAATACAAAAAAAATCCCATAAAATATTAGAGTAAATAATGAAAATTATTTAGAATCAAATACTCAGGAGGCCCTTTCTAAATAGGACATAAAACCTAGGTGCTATCAAAGAAGAGATTGATAGATTAAAGTACTCTAAGATAAAAAGAAAAATCTACATGTAAGAACCTTCCATAAGTCAGAAGACAAACAATAAACTGGAAAGTACTTGTAACTCACATTACATCTAAAGAATAATTTTTGCTGCTATAACAGAATACCTGAGACTGAGTAATTTATAATGCATAGAAATTTATTGGCCCACAGTTCTGGAGGTTGGGAAGTACAAGACTGAGGGACTGGCATCCGGCAAGGGCCTTCTTGCTGCATCAACCCATGGCAGAAAGCAGAGGAGCAAGAGAGAGGGTAAGAGGGGGCTGAACTCGCCTTTTATTAACAGCAATAATCTCACCCATGAAGGTGGAGCCTGCATGGCCTAATCATCTCTTAAAGGTCCCATCTCTTAATTCTGTTACAGTTGCAATTAAATTTCAGCATGAGTTTTCGAGGGGACAAACATTCAAGCCATAGCGCTTGGCTATTAAGGACAAAAGATATGGGATGGCAAGAGGAGTTCTCAGGGCACAAGGCTAGCATTTTTTGGTGATTTATTTTGTTGTTGTTGATTTTATTACAGGAGGGGAAGAAGTGAATATGTTTGTAAGCAGACAGGGTAAAGCCATGGAGAGCAAGTTCCTAATGGGCTGTGAGGGGATTTGTGGAGTAGGAGGAACACAATGGAGACAGAAGATGATGAAATTTAAAGCCAGAGGAAATGGCTCACTGGTTCTCAGGCCTAGCTGTGCATTAGATGCATCTGAAGAATGTTCACAAAATACCAGTGCTGAGACCCTGTTTTAGGCCAATGAAATCAGAATCTTTATGAGTGGGTCCCAGGCACCGGTATTTTTAAAAGTTCTTCAGATGACATCATCTGAACTCCCTAAGACAAATAAGACACATCCAACCTTATCAGAAATGTTGAAGAGTAAGGGATATTTCCAAGGCTAGGATATCATGAAAGGAGCTTGAGATGATCCTCCTCACCCCTGGGCACTTGTCAGGCCTTCATTTTTATATTTTTGTCTGGAATCTGACCAGTTACGGAAATAAGACATGGTGGCTTTGAAATGGGTCCAGAGCAGTGCAACAGTGAATGACCAAAAAGGTCGAAAGAGTCCTCCAGGGTCCAGGCTTCAAGGAATTGAATTAATTTGTCCAGAAGAGAAAGCTGTGGAGGCACTTAATTACAGTCATTGAGGAGTGATCAGATTTTGTTAGAGGGAGGTGAACATCTGTTCACCCTATTCACTGAGGCCAAGACAAAGGGGAAATGACTTATAATTCAGCAAGATGCTAATTAGATACTAAGAAAAATACATACTCTCTGGTCATGTATATGGGTTTTGATGTGATGAGAAATACATCAAAAAGGATATTTTCTTTAGAAAACACAGACAATATAGGCACAGAAATGGATTAAATGAATTCTAGGGATCTTTGCAATTCTTGGGAAACTTGTATATGGATCTTATCTCATAAACTTCTTATCATTTCTGTGGGAGAAAAGATAGATTTCTAATTCTTTCAATAACATTCCACCAATACCCATATACACACAGGCATACATGAACCTGGAGAGAGGAAGCTAAAAGCGAAACAAAAAGACCAACATTTAGAATTTATATCCGTTATGAATATCTTTGCCTGTGGGCAGCAAAACACTGTGACTCTGGTGATTTAACATGTAAGAGTTTTCATACAAGATCACTGGAAGCAAGTAGCTGTTAGTGTTGACTCAATGACTCGACAATGACAAGGCCAGAAACCTTGTGATTTATTCGTCCTTTATCCTTCCACCCCACGGTCATTATCGTATGCTGCAAGGTGGCCATTCCACCTCTTGGCAGCCATCCACATTCAGGGCCAGGAGAGCAAGGGACAAGGGGCTCTGCAGGCTGCAACTTCTCTACTTTATGAGGACAGTAAAAGCTCTCCTGAATCTCCCTCAGCAGCAGAGACTGCCGGCTGCTTATACAACTGTCATTCTCCAGCAAGAACCCAAGTTTGTTTGGGGCGTCACTGTGCTCAGCTGAAAGACCACGTTTTCCAGCTTCCTTGGTGGCTAGAAGTTGTCAGTGTCGTGGCATAGGAGTTTCTGGGTGTGGCTCTCAGGAAAGCTCCCCCGGGGCTGGCAGGAACATAGCTTTCGTGTCCGCCCGTTTTTATTCCCTGTCCCCGTCCCCCAAGTCCTGCCTGTAACGTGGCATCACAGCTGGGGCCAGGCAGCCTTTCTTACTCACTCCCAGGCAGGGTGAGTCTCCAGAGCGGGCCCTCTCACCTCCTCGCAGAACACAGAGCAGGAACGGCTCCTGCGGCGGCGCTGTCCCAAAAGGAAATAGAAAAGGATGCTTCTCGACAACACGTTCCCAGTTTCTTAGCCCATGCTCGTGACGCTGGAATGGTGACTGAGAGAGCAGAGGTGACACACTGGGGAGCTCCCTCCACAGGGAGGGAGAGATGCCAAGAGCAGAGAAGCAGCATTCACTCGTCAACCTGCCTTAGCTTTTAATTTTCTAAACACATGGGACTTAATTAGTCAGCACTTAAATGACCAACTCCAAGACAAAAATCAGTGTTTTTTCAGGAGTCTTGTTCTCAGCGCTGTCCCTTTGTATATTCTGCTAGGATCATGGGTGGACAGTTTATATTTTACCCTCAAAGGAGTTTGACATGACCCAGTACAAACCATTAATCAAATTGACTCTAAAGCCACACTCCAAGGCAGAAAATCCATTTCCTGTTCTATATTCTATTCCCTGTTCTATTTGCTGTCCCCAACCATGTCGAGCCATGTCCCCAAATAGACTTTTGAAGTTCTGCAATGAGACTGGATGACAACATCACCACACTTTAATGATAAAACGTCAACAGAGGGATGTCTTACATATGGATATAACTTCCTTCCCATTATCACATTTGCAGGGCACAATTAAAACTGACAGATTAATTCCCTTTGCCTTGATAAGTGAAAAAAACCAAAGAAAATAAAAGCCAAAAATCCATTCTGCCTAACCTTTTATTCTACTCTGACCTGGCTACAGGGGCTTCAGGCAAGGCTGGGATGGCCTCGGCAGCTGTAAGCTGAGTTGCCTCGTGCTGGAGTCATTGTTCCAAGCCTCAGAGACTCTGTTAGTTCAATATCAATTCTTTGAGATGCCTACTTATTAAAGAGGATGAAAAGCTAATAGCAACAGTAATACCTAATAGCTAACTCTGTTCTAGACATTTTTCTAAGCGTGGTGCTATTTAACTCTTTGACTATGTCAACTATGTGGTGATGTTATTCTCACTTTTAGATTTAAAAAATGGAGGCAAGGCAATTAAGGAATTTGCCTGAAGTGATTGAACTAGTTTAGGGAAGACACAAGTGCAGGCAGCTCAAAAGTCCGTTATTCTGTCTCACAGCTCCAAATTTAGAAACAAGCTAATTCCAAGTTTTGAGAACAGTTAATCCAGTAAAATTATTTTCAGACAATCCCATTCTCAGTGATGTCAAAGACCAGGAAAAAAAATTCAATCATTTCTAAAGAAAAGAAGGTAAGTATAGGAAACAATTTTGGATTTAGCCTTTTTCACAGATGATGGTTTAGAGTCCAGACTTACATACTTAAGTTGGAAGAAATTACCCACCAAGTGGTTAATTTGCAAACAACACATATACCAAGACTGGGGTTGGGACAAGTAGCCCTCCTGGGTACCCACTTTCCTCTCTCAGGGAGAGTGGCATTTGAGGCATTGCTATATTTATGCAAAGTTGAGCAATTTGCCAGGGTGACCACCAAATGACCAGGTCTTATCTGAGGTGCTTTTATTGCCATTCATCATACTTCCCACATCTCCACTTGCATGTCCTTTTGGAAACCCAAGGTTCTGGGTACAGTGCTGACTTAGAGGAGGGCTCTAGAGACATCAGGGCTGGCCTCTGATGTCTCTTTGGGGGTGTCTCCTGCCACATGTCATACGGATGCTGCCACTCCTCTCTCTATGGAGTTCTTTAAACCTGTGAATTCCATCCAGTATGCAACAGTTTTTCCTCATCCCCCTCCCGAATCCACCACTCAGTAGCTGCTGTGATGATTTCAAAACTCTGGAGCTTAGCAAGGACCAAACTCTCTGCTGTCTTGCTTCGGTACTCCAGACTCTAAGTAGCGCTTCCTACTGTTACGCCTTTTCCTTGCAGGAGTGAGAACCAGCTCTGCTGTTTCTCTTTTCCTTTTGCAACCTATCTGCTGTGTTTGTAATGCTTTAACTTACTGCTTTGATCAGTCCCTTTCTTTCTCTAAAACTCACAGGCCCCTCTTAGCACAGGGAGCACCCGGGAGCCCCTGAGATGACTACACCACTTTGAAATTCATCCAGCTACCCTTTAAGTATTTAAAAGCCCTCGGCCTTTGGACAAGCTACATATATTCAAGGCTATCCATTCACCATTTGCTCCCCGGCCTCAAAAGCAGAACAAAATTTGAGCAGCAGATCTAACACTTTCCACCTAGGCTTGGCATTAATAATTTAAAGGTGAATTCTCCCTAGTGTCGTTATCATACCTGGAACACAGTTGCCTTGACATTCAAAAGCAATAATTATTTCTTCTGCCCACCAATGCATAAAAGTCCTGTGAATGGAAAGGTTCTCTTTGTCCTAAAGTGGAATCCTTACTTCAGCTACAGCAGCTTAGAAAAATTGTGCCTTCTAGTTTAAGGTCAAGCTATGGTGACCAGCACCCCACAGCACACGGTATCTCTCCTGAGGGGTTTGTGCTGTTCTCCAAACCCCGGTGCTCACAGCTTTGTTTCTACAGAAACAGCGGCTCACTGTGGACAAAGTTGCAGTAAGCTGATCTGAGCCACCACGGTGAAAAATCCCTGTGGTTGTGCCTATGGCATAAAGCAGTATTCCTGGGTAAGGACAGCTAAAAGCTAAATAAATGCACAGTTGTAAGAAAAAGCCATATGGCTCAGGGTAGTCTCTCGAGGTTGTTCAGGTCAAAGCTATGTGCTCACTGAAGTCCAAATTCCTGTGTCCTGGCCTAAAGACTCAGCACATCTTGTTTCATTTTGGTCCTCAGATTTCCAGCCCAACATAATGGATATTGAACACGGTATTTTCCCCCTGTCCAAACGTTGAGCCAACTGAGAAACAGAGAGGGAGTGGCACACATGCCTGCTTTATGTCCCAAACTCACCCTTAGATGAAGGGACTGCTATTATTTTGGGAAGGAGACTGTTATAACAAGAAAATCCCTTTCAGGAGGAAGGAAACATTAGGCTCAGAGAGGTTAAGTAACATGTGAAAGATCGTATCATTAAGTAGTATTAATGCTGGAATTTGAACCCAAGCTGAACAACTTAAAAGCCACTGCCCACTCATGCCTCATTTGCACATCTCTGTTCCTTGTACCTCCCGCTGTCACTACATCTATTAAGGCACTTTGCTGTAGTTCACAATGTGGCTGACCCCACCACCAGGCAGAGACCATGACTCTTATCTTGGAATCTATAGCACATGACACATGGTAGGAATTTAATACATGCGTGTTGAGTCCAGCTGGACTGAACTGGTGTCTTTGGAAGGAACTCGGGATCATTCTTGTTCTGATTGCAGTCATTACATAAGAAATTACCGTCCAAAGTAGAAGCATAGAACAACCATTCTATTTTCCTTATGATTTTGTGAGTCCATAATTCTGGAAGAGTGAGGTGACGCTATGCTTGCTTCGTGTCTCTCATGTAGTTGTAGTCGGATGTTGGCTGGACAGGACTGGCTGCTAAGATGGCTCTCTCGTGTGGCCGGAAGTTGATGCTGGCTGTAGGATGGATGGGAACTCAGCTGGGACTGACAACAGAACTGCTTCCTCTCCAGCCTGGTGTCTTCGGGTAGTCAGACTTCACCCAGGGTGGCTGGCTTTCTCCAGCACGCCTCACAGGAAAATCAGGTGGAAACTGTGGGGCTTTTTCTGAGACAGCACTGGAAGTCACATCGCATAGGAAGTCACTTCTGCTCTATTTTATTGGTACAATTTAGTCACTCAGATCAGCCCAGATTCAAGGTGAGAAGAGACAGACCCTACCTCTCAATGGGAGCAATGTCAACAAATTTGTGGATAAATTTTGAAACTCCTGCAGGAGCTTTCCCATCCAATTATCCACCTCCTCTCGCCCTTCACCCTCTAGAAATCCATAATTTATCTCCTTTGTGCTCATTCCTCTCTTAGCTGATAAACTATCTACTTCTTAACTAATTCAGTGAACCCTGACGAATAAATATATTGCTTCTCTAAAGCAGAATATTAAAGAATGCACTCAGAACTGAAAGAAGAGCTTGGCGAGGTTCTTGATTTTCAAGAACGATGCTTCCTGCAGAATACGTTTTTGAGAAGACAAGGCTTTCAGTGGAACTAAAGTCATACACCATGTAACTAACTACATATAAATGGGACAGAATATGGGGATTGTGTCCTAGGCAAACATATTTATATAAAGTCAGGTTGCAATTGAGGGAGATAAAACTTATTGGTTATTTTAGTGCAGTGACTGCCAACCTAGGAAGTCACTAATTATCTCAAATACTGTGTGAAATTCTCAAAAAACACATTTTAACTTGAAAAATATATGCCCTGTGGTACTCCTCAGAGCAGAAAACTACAGGATGGGGCTGTGATAATAGAATGACGCTCCAAATTACTGCAATGGTTCACTCTGGTTGTTTGGTGATCAGGGCTGCAGGGGCCTCAGAGTGAGATCATAGTCAGTGAACGAAGCAAGATAATATTTTGGAACATTTTGGAAAAAGTAATTTATATTTCAATATAAAAAAGGTGTCTGTAAGTTTTCCATTTGGGGCAATGTATCAGACTAAGAAAATCTCCTGGTAGACGACAAATTAAAGTATACAAAACATCTATTTTGTGGAAACATTTTTGACTGAATGTAATATATATTCAGAAAAGTTCACAAATCATAAATAGCTCTAGAACTTTTACAATTGCTATTTTGAATTTAATGCTGAGATTAAGAATATTATCAGCTTCTCAGCAGCCTCTCTCAATCTTTTATTCTCTCCAAAGTTTGCCACTATTCTGACTGCTACAACCACAGGTTAGTTTTGTCTGTATTTGAACTTTACAAGTACAGAATGTTATGGTATGAGCCCTATTGTGTCTGGCTTCCTTTTTTGCATGTTGTTTAGTATAATAGTAATTTTCTTATTTTTACTGCTATGTAATATTTTAATGAATTAATATGCTTCCCATTTTTTTATACTACCATTGATAGGTTTTTGGATTGTTTTCAATTTAGGGCAGTAGTTTTCAACTGTGGATGATTTTGCTGTCCCTGGGGGACATTTGACAATGTCTTGAAACATTTTTGGTTGTTATGACTGGGGGAGGCTACTGGAATCTCCAGTAGAGGTCAGAGGTTCTGCTAATCATCCTACAAAGACCCTCACCACGACAAAAAATTATCCAATCCAACATGTCAATAGTGCTGAAGTCAAGAGACTCTTCTTTAGTACTATTGCTGTAATCTGATTACAAACACTATTGCATGTGTCTTTTAGTAAATTATGTATGCGTTTCTCTTAGGTAAATATTTAGAACTATAATTTCTGGGTAATAGAATAGGCACATGTCAGCTTTAGAATATATGATCAAACGGCTTTCCAAGGTTTACCAATTTACATTCCCACCACCAGTACAGGGGAGTTCCAACTGCTCTACGTCCACACCAACATCAGATTTCTTTAGTCTTTTGAGCTGTGGCCATTCTGGTGGTTGTGTAGTTATATCTCTTTGTGCTTTTAATTTCCATTTTAATGATGACTAGGGGAGAGCACACTTTCACTTATGCTGAAGTCTGTGCTTCCTCCTACCAAAAAAAAATTGAATTAAATGATGACTAGCAATTATGAATACTTTTTCATATGGTTATTGGCCATTTAACTATTCCCTTTAGTGAAGTGCCTATTCATATGTTTAGTATTTTCTGTAAGGTTGTCTGATGTTTGCTTATTCATTATAGAATTTCTCTATACATTGTGTATATGCATCAAACCTAGGACTTCGCTCTTGATGCCGCAATGTGTCCATACATATGCAACCTGGAAGTGTACGGAGCTATGACCCTTCAGAGTGACCTTTTGAAAACTGGGGAATAAGAATTGATGGATAAATGTTTTCCTTTTTTATCTCACTCTGGACAAACATCCTGAAAGCATGTTATATGTTTACTCAGCTCATTCCATGGAATTGAGCCACCAGTTGCCCATATGAGAGGCCAACTCAATAATTTATCCTTAAACTCCAAAATCAAAAGAACTTTCCTGATAAATGATCTGTTCTGGTTCCGAGTTTGGGATACCATAAAACCACATGTGCTGTTTTTAAGTTGATCTTGATCGATCACATGAGTAACATGAGTACTCAAGGTCTCAAGAAATCCAACTATGTCCATACCCTTGGAGAGAATATAATATTGATATTTGGAAGAAATATGTGCTAGCGATTATCTTGTCTCTCTGCAATGTTCACTCTGGAAGCTTACTTAGAGCTGTCTGCCCTTAGAACTCAGCTTACCCCTTCTTTGAATTGCTCTAAGTATGATATAGTATTTTTTAAATGAAGAGCCAAAATGTATTTATCTCTAATTTTCACACAACAATAGATAACTTTCGGTGTGTATTTGCTATATTTACAATACTTTGCTAAGCCTTTTATGTGTATATCAGCAAATCCTCACACACAAAATAATCATTCTATTCTTACCCCATTTTATAGATGAGAAAAATGCACATAGAAGTTTAGCAACTTATCCAAGATTATGTAGCTCATATGTTCTGAAATACATTTGTATTTTTTGGTTCAAAAATCCTGTTTGATTAACTGCAAGGTTCCACTGAAGCAGTGGAACTTTGATCGTAGCTCTCAATCCAAACATATATTTGCTGCTTATATCACGTGACATAATTCTAAGCGTATGGACGTGGCCATTGTGTTTTTCCTTAAGGCTGCTTATTCGTGTTTTCACATTGATGATGATAAGGAGGAGGTGAATGAAGATGAGAATGATGACAATAAATCACCTAGTCTGGCTTCCTTTATAAGATACAAAGTTGGGAAATCTCTGGGGGAAAAATGTCATCTGCCTCTAAAGGAACAGATGGCTCCAGTTTATAAGGAACTAGGCAAACACAACTAGGAAACTAGAACCTGCCTCTAAGCATACAGTGGGCTAATAAAGGAAAACAAACATTTAGTAACCAGTGTCGAATGCGATAACAAGAAAAAATAACCACATCCATAATAACAGGGCTTTGAGCAAGCCAGGGTAAGCATAAAGGGAATCTCACTCATGTAACAGTGTGGTTATCTTCATATTTTCTCATCCTGAGAACATTTAATCTCTGTTTTATTACTAGTGACTAACTCACAGAAGGCAGAGATTAGAGTGAAAGGACCACGGGCTTTGAGGCAGCACATACTTGGGTTTAATATCAGACTTTGCCACTTACCAGCTATATCTCTTTGGGATCATTGCTTGATCTCTGAGGCTCAATTTTCTCCTTTGTAAAATGAGATGGATAAAACAGTGCCTTTCAGCGATGTTGTGAAAGGAAGTGTCTGGGATTGGTTTCCTGGCAAACATGATGAGATGGCAATTTGCATGTCAGAGTTTTATTGAGCTGTTCTCAGGATTGACACCTGTAGGGGAGGGAAGAAAGCAAGACCTGGCTAATGCAGGTGCAACAGAAACCTCATCTGATCCTGCAAGAGCTCTGCAGGGGCTAACTCTGAATTCAGAGTTATCCTGCCTACGGCAAGGGCCTAGGCCTGCATGCTTTTCTCCCATAGACAAGACATTGAATGTGAGCTGCTTCCAGGGAGACTGTGTGACCTTGGGCTAGGTGGCTCTCTTTAGCTTAAGCAGATTCCCTGAGAGATGATTCCCCAAGGACTGGGGGTGAGGGGGGAAGTGAGTGCCTCAGTTGTGAAGGGGGATCTGAGCAATGGCCCACAGTGTCCCCTAGAGCAGGTATTACCCCAACCCCACGATTCAGGACATGCCTCCTCACCTTGACTCTCCTTCCCAGAGTCTCCTTGCATTTTTCCTTATGACAGTATAATTGGACTTCAAGGTGCCACTATTGGGGTCCACCCTAGGCCTTGCCTGTCTTCCTGATCCCAGTCCCAGTTACCTTCCCTGCTCTAGCCTTTCAGGCAAGACCCGGCCACTCAATTCAGAGACTTTTAGAGCTTCCTAAAAGCCACCAGCTTTCAAACGCAGGTTTTAGAGCTATTTACCTTGGGTGTCTTTGTACATCACAATTGATTTTTGCTTAGTCCAGATACTGGAGCTTAATTCTTCCAAATGTGAATCTGGCTCAAGTGAGACAGTACAAAAAACTGCCAGTCACCAAGCAGGTCAGGCAGAAGCCTACAAAACAAGCGTCACTGAAAGTATTGGTGTGGAGGGAGGTCAGGGCTTTCCCCAGGACGGGGTAGGAAAAACGAGTGACCTGGCTGGGAATAGCCAGCTGCCATACGCTGCTGCCCACATCGCCCCCAGGACGACTGAGTTTTATTTTATATAATGTGCAAACCCTTCCACAGCAGTGCTGGCTTTGACTGATAGCAGCTAATATTTATTCAGCCCTAGTCACGGGTCACGTGCTGGGCTAAATGCTCCCTGTGGATTATCTCATCCTGTCCTCACCGCTACTTGATGAAGTTCCCATAAGGAGGGGAATATTATTTTCCCGACTTTGTAACTGAGGAAAACTGAGGCTTAGAAATTATTTGCTTGTCAAGAGTCAGTGTACTTTGAATCCAGGCAGTCTGACTCTTAACATCCATGCATGAATTATGGCCCAAGGCATCGGGAGAGGAGCAGGATTTTTACCTGCTCCCTGAGATCCACAAATGACCCTTTTCTGTTAAGGAGGAGCCACATGCTATACAGCGGGTTGAACAGCATCCCCCTAAGTTTATGTCTACCCGAAACCTCAGAACGTGACCTCATTTGGAAATAAGGTCTCTGCAGATATGATTAGTTAAGAATCTTAAGATGAAATCATCCAGGATTTAAGGTATAAGTCCCAAATCCAGTGACTGGTGTTCTTACAAGATGAGTGGAGGACACAGAGAAATACACAAAAGGAAAGGCCATGTGAAGACAGAGGCAGAGACTAGGGTGATGTGGCCACAAGCAAAGAATGCCTAGGACCAGCAGAAGTTGGAAGAGGCAAGAAAGAATTCTTCCCTGAGGACTTCAGAAAAAGCTTGACCTGGCTTACTGTTTCATTTCAGACTTCTATGCTCCAGAACTTTGTAAGAATACATTTCCATGGTCTTAAACCACCAAATTTGTGCTAATTTGTTATGGCAGCCCTAGGAAACGAATACATGGGGTAACTGAAACAGCTAAAGTGGGAAGCATTGGCCTTGTTCTCTGGGCCAATTTCTACTATAAAATCAAGAGTTTGCTGTAAATGACCACTGGGATCCCTTTGTCTGTCAGTGTGTGATTCTAAATCTTGCCATTCCCCAACACATTCTTGGTACCAGCCACTCTATTTGCCACATTTGTTAGGACTGGCACCCAGGTGCAGTCATTTGGCTCCTTTGATATTCCTTTTTAAATGGCTTTTCCCCTGCAAAACTCTTAAATAAAATGCAATCTAAAATGACTTCAATTTTGAAAATACCCTTCATTTGTTCTTGCCATTTCTTCACCTCCTGAGCCAGGCACTTATAGCACAAATGACAGCATCAGAGGTTAATGCAAGCATTTAGATTTGCCTGAATTTGTCATTTTTCAATAGGCTGTGTCAGTAATGTCTAGACCCTGGAGAGAACTTGACTTTCAGAAATAGACAATCATATTAATAGCTTGAACAAGGCTGAAGTCTATGAAATGCAGCACTTTTTACAGCAGAGACAATGCCCATGTGATTGGTCTTCTTTAACTTTGATGAAACAAGGCTGTGACAAACACCTCCTCTTCATGGAAGTAGAAAAACTAAAATGATACAAAAGCTGATTTCAACCCCTAAAACACTTTGTTCTTCCATGAGCCCACAACTGCGTCTTGTCATGCATGGATCATACTCCCTTCCCTTTAGAGATCCTTTTCAGATGCCCATGGCTGAATACTAAAGGCAACAGAAAACGGAAGGCAAGGAAGGTTTATTAACTTGCTCAAGGTCACCCAATCAATAGGTGAAGGCGCTAGATTCAAACTTAACACAGCATGACTGCAGAGTGTGTGCTTGTCCTCTCTACCTTACCTCCCCTGAGTCTCCATGTGCAGAATGGATTAGATGGAAGCAAGAATGGGGAAAATGAAACTGGTTAAGAGACTTTTGTAATTGTTGGTGGTAATTATAAAAGGGAAAAACCCAGATTTGATTAAGGTAGCACTGTAGAGGAAGTGAGTTGCAATATTAAGGAGGCAGAAGTTAGATATGGGAATTAATTTGATGTGAAAGATGCAGGAAACAGAGGGCTGTGGTAGAGGACACCTGCGTTGTGTCTTGGTAAATGAGTGTATGGTGGTGATAGTCCCTTAGGGAGGGAGTACAGGAGGAGGAGGGATATGCTGGAGGACAGATGGTGGGCTCAGTTTTGGACATGCCAATTGTACCTCTATTCCTATGGAGGTGTTCAGTAGACAGTTGTCTAAATGGTGGGTATATTAATCCCACTTTTTGCATCTCTCCAGATTTGCTTGGCTGCTTTTGCCTTCCAAGCACTTGGCCACTTGCTTAATGGATAGCCCTGGTGGCTGCCACCTAGACAGTCAACACTACTTGCAGTCTCAGCCACTCCTATGGGGGACCAGGCTCTGACAGCTTCTATTGTCCCCAGCACAAAGGGAGCCACTGCAGTTCTGGCCTCTAAACCTAGCCTGAATGGATCCAGTGGCTCTGGCTTCTTCCACCACTTTTGGACTCAGATGAGTGCTACCCTGGGAGGTTGGCTATCCCCACAGTTTCCCATAACAGGAAGTACAGAGAAATAAACATTCTATGTGGCATAATTTGACTAATAAGAGACAAAAGATGGAGAGAACCAGCAGATCTATTATTCTCTTTTCTTCCTCGCTACTGAACACTCCACAGCACAATGATTCCAACATCCTCTCCAGAGATATCCCATATGAAAGAGTGAAAGAGCTGTGCTTTCTTGGAGGCTGTAGTCAACTTGGCCATGTGCTACTTTATATTATATTTGTTTTCCCGATTTCTCTTTTCCTCTCATTCTTGATTCCTGGATTGTACCTCTTACTTAAATAAAGCATTAGCTTTCAGCCTTTGTCTTTGGCTCTTGTTTTCCAGGGAGCTTGGATTATGACAATTGGCACCAGGAGTGGCTCTAGGAAGCAAATAGTCAGCATGGGATTTTGGCAATGGTTTTCTCACCTGTCTAAAAGCCAGAGGAACCTGGAGTCTAAGTGTGATGGCAAAAGCCCACTGGCATATAGAACACGGAAAATATTAAAGCTTTCACATACATTTAATTGGGCAAGGTGCAGTTAGAAGGGAAGAAGATGAGAGATTAAGTGGGTGCTGTATTAGATTGGTATGATTATAAGAGCTGTGGTAAGTATTTTTAACAGTAATGAAGATCTTGCAACAATATAAAAACAGTAGATCCAGAGTTATTTGCGAACTTAAGGAATACTATAAAATTAAAATCTTTCGTGGCAGCTTTAAGGAAATTATTGTCATCTGAAGCCTGAGAATGCACTCTGCTGAAATTTCAGTTTAGATTTTCATTATAATTGTGACTGAGTTGCAAAGAAGGCTGAATGCATAGCTTTGAAAAGTTTTCTAGGTCAAAGTCAGGGCCATGATAGGAAACTAGTAGACCCTGAGACCTGGCATGGAGACATTTGGGAGGACTAACCTAAATCTTGTACCTATAAATTCCTCCCAAGTCCTTCTGGCTGGGAAAACAAGCTTCTTGCTTTTGCCAGAGAGGAATAGATTTTCCTTGCCTGGAAACTGTCCAAGACCTCATTTGAATGAGGTCACTTGCAATACAACGTTAGGTCCCAAGTTCCACCCTTTTGACTTCTCATTGACTTCAAGCCAATGAGCAAGGTCAGACATTAGCACAGACTCAACAGGGAAGCGCCCCTGCTTTGAGAAGAAAAAAAAAATGACCAAAACATGTAAAATGAACTGCAGGGCATGACCAATATGAGGCAGTTGGAAATGGGAGAATGTGAGGGAAAGGAAATATTTAGGGTATTAGACTTGGGTGGTGAGCAAACTGGAGCATGGTGAATAGAGGTGAGTTTATTGACATGGGAAAAACTCACCTACGACTTGGGATTGAATATTTTGCCCTGGAAAGACACATGTGCAAGGTGTGAGACATAAATCTGGTGAAGGCTCATGGGCCTGGCATGTCAACGAAATGAAGTTGATACTCCTGCCTGAAGCTGGTTCTTATATTTTGTTGGGATAACTCCTTGAAGCTAAGACATGACAATGGGCTAGAATAAATAAGAAGATGCCAGAATTTCCTTGGCCTAAGATTGAGGAAGGGGTCAGACAGCTCAGACATATGGAGTATTAGGATGGATGTGTATGTAAGAGCCCCAAAACTACCACTTGGCAATGTTTCTCAGAGAGTGTCAGAGGAGGCTCATTTCACCAAGGCAGCAAGAATGCACTGGTGGAGGAGGGGAGGGACCAGAATTTCTGAAAACCTTGGTGATGCTCTTTTGCAGGCCAGGGTTGAGAGTGGGAGATGTTGCCAAGGAAATGGCTTCCCTTATAGCAAGGGGTGTGGTGGGTGTCTGGAAAGTCAGAGGCCCAGTACAGCATTTAACTCTCAGAAACAAAGTAAACATATGTGTTAGTTACATATTGCTAAATGCATTTAATAATTCTAATGGTTTGCAGATTCCTTCATGTTTTTTACATATGTAATCATGTTGTCTGTACAAATTGAGAGTCATATTCACTCCTATCAGGTCCTTATAGTGTTTTCTTTTTTCCTTTTATTGCCTTATTAATTAGGCTTGGATGTTTCTTACAAAGCTAACATTTTTGTCTCACTCCTGATCTCAGGAGAAAATATGTCAATATTTCATAATTAAATATGATGTTTGCTATAGATTTTTTGTAGGTATCTTTTTTCAGGTTAAAGAAGGTCCCTTCTCGTCCTGGTTTGCTAAGAGTTTTTCTTATTATTATTGCTATTGTTATCATTTTAATGGGTGTTGATTTTTAAATTATTTTTCTGAATTTATAAAAAGTATCATTTCTTTTTTCTTTTTTCTGTTAATGTGGTAAATTATCTTGATTGCTGTTTGAATGTTAAAACATCCTTACATTCCTGTAATAAATTCAATATTTTTGTGATACGTTTCTGTTTTGTGTCGTTGGATTTTTTATTTGCCTATTTAGTTTAAGATTTAATAATATATCTATCCATAAGAAATATTGATCCTAATTCTACTTTTTTAGTAATGTTTTTGTCAGATTTTGGCATTAAGTTAATGCTGACCTCAAAAAAATCAGGATGTTTTCTTTTCTTCTAATCTGTAAAAGTGTTTGTGTGAGTGAGATTCCTATTATTTCCTCCTTAAATGTTTGAAACAATCAGTAAGACCATCTAGGTCTGGATATTTCTTCATGAGAAAAGTTTTAATAGGAGTTTAGTTTCAGTAATGGTTTTAGGACTATGCCTAAGTTGTTTTTTCAAGGACTATTTCCAACTCATTGTCAAATCTATTATCTTTAAGTTGTTAAGTTATTGATCATTTTTTATTGTCTGTGGGATCTGTAGTAATGTTATCTTTTTTATTCCTGATACTGATAATTTATGTTTTCTCTCTCTTTTTTCCTTGATCGGTCTGGCTAGAAGCTCTTTAGTTTCATTAATCATTTTGTAGACCCTGTTTTTGAATTGTTATTGTATTTATGTTATACATTTAATCTCATTTCATTGATTTTGACTTTTATATTTACTGTTTATTTCATGTGATTTGTTTTTTCTATTTATTGTGACAAATTCTTAGATTATTTATTTTCTGCTTTTCTTTTTAGTAATACATGTATTCAGATCTATACATTTCCTTTTTCGAAGTACTACTTCTGCTTTATCTCACAAGTTTTGTCATGTTCTATTTTCATTGAAATTAAATTCAAAATATTTTCTAATATTCTTTTTTTCTTCTTTATTGAAGTATACTTTGCATATCATGCCTTTACTCCATTTTAAGTGTACAACTAAATGATTATTAGTGAATTTACCAAGATGTACAGTTAATCACATAAATCAGTTTTAGAAGAATTCCTTCCCCCTATTGAGATCCCTAATTCCCTTCCCCAACTACTTTTCAAGCATGTCCCTCCCCTTATTGTGGAATTCTTTAGTGAGTGCCTGTCTCCCTTATTTGAATGTGACTTCTAAGAAGGCAGGGCCCTCATTGGTCTTGTTATTTTTTGGTATCCCTGTTACCCAGACCATCTGACAAATCCATAAATAGGAGACAAGTGCTCTTAAAGATTATCAGTCCACCCCAATGAAACTTCCATCCTGATTGCTTCCATTTCCCTGGTCATCAGGAAGGGAATGCCAAGGTTTTCAGTATGGATGTCATCTCATTTTTTGGCCTGCACTACAGGAAGAATTCTTTCTCATCAATAAATATTTATTGAGCATCTACTATAAACAAGGCAGTTCTAGGTCCAGGGATGTAGTTGTGAATAAGATAAAAATTACTGCTCTCGTGGTGTTTACATTCTAGTAGGGGACATAAATAATAAGCAAAAATATAAAACACTAGAGACAAAGTCAAAAGGCAAATGGCAAAGTGGTGGAAATATTTGCAATTCTTACTATATACAAAAGGAAAATCTCTGTAATATATGAAGAACTCCCTAAATCAGTTAAGAAAAATAAATCAGAAAAAAAGAAACAGAAATCAGTAGCTCAATTAAAAACTGGGATAACAGACATGGTTCCCACCCTCCTGGAGCTTTCAATCTAGCAGAAGAGTCCCTATTTCTTCAAGGCTGTAGGGAATAACTAGGCTGCAGGGTTTGAGGGAGCCAAAGGACATGGTGAGTCCTTGGGTATCCCCTCTCATGCCATCTTAGAGACAGAGCTAATAGAATTCTAAATCCCAGCTCTGCCACTTACTAAATATGTAACTTTGAGAGAAGTTGCTTAATTTCTTTGAGCCTCAGTGCTCTCATTTGTGAAATGGGAATAATTCTTATTTTACAAGTTTTTTGAGAGGGATGAGTGATATAATAGATGTAAGAGTAGGTGGCACATAATAAGTACTCAACTAAAGTGTTTTCCTTCCATTTCCCACTTTTATTCTGCCTAGAACTGAGAATAGAGGGTAGTGTTCCTTTTTGTGCCAATATGTAGCTTTTCTACTTCTTATCTTGCATTATCTGGCCTTGACAGGAGCTCTCAGGTATCCCACTTCTTTGAAATCCCATGAAGTACCAATTTATTAGGAATTGACTGCCTCCTACATCAGTGCCAAACCCAGTTCTAGCAAATGTTTAGCTGTGGTGTGAGCTCAAGAGTGGGGTCAAAATTTTCCTTTTGTTTTCCAAAAACCACCATCCTTGCCCTTCTTTTACTCAGCGGAAACATTAGGAAGATGAAAGTGGTTTGTGTGTGCCAAGTCAATGATAACAGGGGCACTCAACCAGTCTGAATTTAGAAAAAAAAATATGTATGTATGTATGTGTATATATATATATATATATATATATATATATAATGTATATAAGTTTAGTTTTTTATTTTAAAGGGTACAAAGTGATGTTATGATTTATGAATATAATGTGGAATAATTAAATCAAGCTAATTAACATAGCCATCACCTCAAATACTTATCATTTTCCAAATAATTTGATATTTATTCTCTTGGCAATTTTGAAACATGTAATACACTATTATTAACTATATTCACCCTGTTGTGCAGTAGATCTAAAAAATAAAAGCACTTATTTCTCCTGAGACTTTGTACCCTTTGACTATTATCTCCCCATTTCTTCCCACCCTCAAGCCTCTGTAACTACCATTCTACTCTCTGCTTCTATGAATAAATATTTTAAAGAAATGAAGCTTTATTCCTTCCAAATACTGTATTTGCAATAGGCTATTGCAAATTAGTTCCTCATTCCTTTCTTCCTTGTCCATTCAAAACTGTTACTCTTACTAAAAAAAACTTGGGTGGACCATTGTAGGAATAAATAAGAATGGTTGCTTAGGATCACTTCAGTTATTTCTGCCATAAATGGAAGCTTCTGAAGGACTGGGAGTAAATTGTGGGAAGTAAGGTGTAGAACTAGTTTGCTTTTCTGTCTTTAAACAACTCTCTGGAAATCCCATCTTATTTATTGAATTTGTTTTGTCTTTCTCAGAAGCTAAACAAAGGTCAGCTTCACCTCAGTCCCTGTCTAATGATCAATAACTGGAAATTAATGATGTTTTCCTGGATAAAACTGCCCTTATAGACTGAGAAGATAACTGACTTGAATTTGACATTTCCTAGCCAGAGACATGTATATTTATTTGTAGAGCGATGTAAAATTTCTGCCATTCATAAATTTTTGCATGATATTTAAATTCTGCCTCTGCCATTTTTTAGCTAGTTGACTTTAGGCAAATGACACAACCTCCCTGAACCTCAGCTCCTTATGTGTCAAATGGGATAATTATAGTTTCTCTCTCATAAGGTTGTGGTGAGGATTACATAAATATATATTAAGGGCTTGAAACAGTGCCTGGCACTTAGTAATCTTACAATACTTGTTCATTATTGTTACCATAGTACAAAATGGATTTCTTGGTAGGTATAAGTTGGAATTAGCTTCTTTCTTCTTTGTCTCCATGGCCTAGATTCCAAAAATCTTAGGCTTGGATATAGAAGGGGACTGCATCACCTATACCCTTTCTGGCTTCTCATGTCTCTTTGGATAAGTTCCAAATCAGCATAGCATATGAGGCCATGCTTCCTCAGTTTAGCCCTTTGCTTAACTCTCCTACCTTGCTTTGTGCTATTTTTTCTTTGCTTACTCTATTCCAAGCCACATCAACCTCCTTATCTTCTTGGAATATGCCACATTATTTCCCACCGCAGAGCCTTTACTCATGCTGTTTCTTCTGTCTGAAACTGCTTTTCGCCCATTAATCACTTGGCTCACTGCCTTTCAATTTTCAGTGTCACATAAAAGTTGCTTCCTTTGAGAAGTTTCCTAGACTTATCCAATGTGTTCAGTGATGAATCTAGTCCACACTCATTGTAGAGATGGAAATATGAGGCCCAGAGAAGGAGAGGGATTTGCTCAAGGTCACAAAGAAAATTAGTGGCAGAGAAAAGACTGTATATAGGTCTCCTGACTGCTGGTTCAGTGCTCTTTTCCATACATGCACCTCCACTATTGTACCCATTCCTTGAACATGCTTATGTGGCAGTCTGGCTCCTGGACTAGGCTGTGAATTCCTGAGGGCAGTGACTATATCTTACACTTGTTCTGTCCAATATGGTAGCTACTAGTCACATATGGCAATTGGACACTGGAAAAGCGGCTAGTCCAAATGGAGATGTAGTATAAAATACATACTGCATATCAAAGAATGTAAAAATATCTTATTAATCAGTGGTTACATTGTTTATAGATTAAGGTAACATTTCAGATGCATTGGGCTAAATAAATTATATTACTAAAATCAGTTTTACCTAGTTATTTAAAAATTGTTTAATGTGGCTATTAGAATACTTGTAGCTCATGTTTCATTTCTATTAGATTATTATATATTTCTATTCTGTCGTGTATTTTCCCCTTGATACCAAACATAAAGCTTTGTAGCCAGTAGGTTCTTAACATACCCTTGTTGAACAAAGCTGAGCTCTAGATGATGAATTAATTGCTGCCACTGACCATGTCAATATCACTGGCTTTGTAGGAAGCCTCACAGTGAAACCTTTGTCCCCAGGCCAAGGCATATAAGAAGTTCTTCAGTCCTGGCCGGGAGTTGCCCTACACGTTACATCAGCCTGTGCATTCCTTTCAAAGGAAGCCCCAGTGCAATGCTATGCACAGCAATCAGCAGGGTTGAGGTGGTGTGTGTGGACACCAACCTCTTGCACAGGAAGTGGCCTTAGCTTGCAATTGTCCCTAGGGCCTCTTCTTGAAAGTTTTCTGAAAGGGGGTGGGGGTGAGTGAACAGGGAGATAAACTTGAAGTGAAGGGGAGCCTTCTCATCTCCCTCATGGAGGTAAGGTAAACTAAAGAATGTGGGGACCTCGAGCCATGAGGTCTCCTTCCTTTGCTTATGCACCGGACTCATTCAGTTATTTAACGCACAGTTCTGGGGGAACTAACTATTTTATTCCTTGCCCTAAGAAGACAGTAAAGATCAGGCACAGTCCCTACTTTTGGCAGTGCTTGATCTAATGGGAGAGACAGACACATAAATGCAGTGTGGACAGTTTTTTGAGACCAGAGGAAGGCAAGGTAGGGAGCAACTAATTTTGCTGGTGGTGGTTAGAGAAAGCTTTCCAAAGGCAGTGAGCATCATTTTTTTTTTCTCTCTATCCTTTAAGATCTAGTTGAAATCCTAGTCTTCTAGGAAGCTTTCTAATTACTACCACTTCCTCATTCCCTGCCCTGGAAGAAACATGTCTTTTTTTACTTACTTCTTGATGGCACTTCATACCTTTTTCAAATCTCTTGTCACATTCTGTAGAGTGACATATTTCCTTGGGTGCATGCTTGTCCCTTCCTCCCCTCTAGCCTGAGAATCCCTCAGTGTGTTGTTGTGACTGAGGCTCAGACAGGCCATAGTTAATGAGTTACAGAGCTGGGGCTATAATCCAAGGGCTATAACCTAGGGTCTAAGATGCTGGGATTCTGACTCAGTGTTCTTTCCACTCCAAGTGCTGAGTGAATAAATGAATGTGTCTACAGTGCAGGATCTCAGCACTTCCTTGCTGATGCTTGCTCTACATCAACTCTTCCCTTTTCTCTCATCTCCTTCCGCAAGCACAGTTATGGCACAGAGCATCAAAAATCGGAGGCCTCTGTGTCATTTTGTTGCCCTGAGCAGCAGCTTGGACAACAGACTTAAAAGAAGAGACCTCTTTGTGCTGTTATTGCAAACTTGGCTTTTCAGCATGGTTTGTGTTTGTGTGGTAAAGAACTCCAAGGAGCCCAATGCCCAACTTGCAGATCCTTCTGGCTCCTAATGCTCTCTTTCATGGACCTGATGTCAGGCTCAAAATAGACCCAATGAATTAATGCTTTACGTGAAGATACTGTCTTCAGAAGACCCTTGTTACAAAGCCTGTGGAGCACCTTAACTGATAGGGAAGAAAAAAGGAGTAGGTAGCTGAACTTAATCTCTATGGTGTGAATAGGGAGGAGGGGGTCACTTCCTTGCAAAGTACCCACAGGACCACCCTGCTTTCATACTAAGCTTTAGTTAGAAACCAAAAAGAAACAGGAACCGAATCTTTCTAAAAGCCAGATCTGGGGAAACTGGTCTTGAGGCCTAAGCCAATAAATTATTCTGGTAGGAGGAAGTTTTCTACAGAGTAGTGCTAGTACAAATGAATCCCTATGAGAGGCCTCAGGTCCTGCAACCACAGGGAAGCCCACAGTCCATAAGGAGAGATAAGATGGAGGTAGTCATAAAGGAATCAGGGAATATTTGAATTGGAGAGGTCACCAAGACCACCTAGTCCAACGTCTGTTGCTCAAATGGGGAACCAAGGATCAGGGAAGGAACAGAGCTGGGATTAGGTCCCAGGGCTCCTGGCTCCCAAGATGTGATCTTTTCTTCTGAACCTGAATTTAAAAGACTATATGTAGCTTAGATACATTATTCACCAGGGTTTGTGTCTGACTGGGGCCCTACTCCTCCCAGTGTAGGCTGAAGACTGGGACTTGGCATTGCAATCACTGAAGGCTATCCCAAGTATACCCTAAAAGCATCACAAGAATTACCTTTCCCATCCTCCTTTTCATCAGAGTTCATGATGGAGGGCACTGCATGATGGGAATCCATTATATTATATTTCTGGCTGTGAATGGGGACTTCCGAGGGATAAACATGAAGCGCTAGAAAACCATTCACTTTCCTCTCACAACTTTGTAGCCAATGAGGGAAGGTAGAAAAAGCCTAACATTTGAAGTCAGATCCGAGTGCAAATTCTGCCTTCTACATTATTTCTTAGTTTTGTTTCCTTAGGCAAGTCATTTTATATCTATGTGCTTTCATTTCCTCACCTATAAATAGGGATAATGATAATACTATACCAGAGGGTTGCTGAATAATGAGATAATACATGTAAAGCACATAATAAATACTCTAATAAGTGTTAGTTCCCGTCTTTCTTTCCTTCTGAAGCACCTTGGATGCCAGAATGTAGCCTATGGTTATAGCTGTACCCCAGGGCCAGCTTCATAGGCATGTGACCTGTGTACTTTCCCAGGGCCCCATGTTCAGAAGGATCCCACAGTGGGTTTAATGTTTTGCTGTCACTACGTTGAAATTCTTAATTTTTTAATAAGGGACCCATCACTTTAATTTTGCAAATTATGTACCTGGTTTTCTATGCCAGAAGAGAAGTTGAAGGTAAAATGAGTATTCCAGGACCAGGAGGCATTCTGACAGAGTGAGAGAACATATGATTTGGAGTCCATAGAAATGAGTTCAAATTCCAGCTTTGCCACGAACTTGCTTTGTGATATCAGATATTTCCTTTAACCCCTCAGAGGCTCTGTTTCTCAATTTTGAGAAAAGATATTTTCATTAGACAATGCCTCAGCTCTGACATTCCAGTTTTCACTCAGTTACTCTGGGGAAACTTCCCTGGCCCAGAGGTAGAACCTAGGAAAGTCAAGGGCCTTTTTCTCCCACTCTCTGCAGTATGGGGAACCAATGTCTATCTGTTGGAGATCAGCTGCAAGTGGGGGCATGGCAGTGGGAACTATTGCTGCAGTAGCAGACCCTTTCACAACAGCACTGTTTGTCATGTTGCACCCAGATTTCCGTTGGCTAACCTCAGCCTTATCTTCCTCATTTATATTTCCTCTTGAGGACACCAAGAGCCCTTCAAAACACACGGCCTTCTTGCTCACAGCATAAAGCTCAGTTCCCTCTGGCCTCTGCAGGTTGTCTCAGCACCAGGAACCTGTGTCTCTTCTGAGACCAAGGCATCACTCCAATGACAGGTATAGTATCCATTTGCCCTCTCTTCTTGGATTCCCAAGCTGTGGCAGTGTCCATGGCAGGTAAGGGTGCCTTGAATTGGCCCATCTCATTCTCCTCAAACATTCCTCAGAGATCTGCATCAAGAGTGGGACATCTCCATTGGCCTTCTATCCTGGAGCTTCTAGTGGTAGGGAGAAGGGGGAAGAATATTTCCTACCCAATCAGGATGTTTAGGAGACAGTCACATAGAGGTGAGGTTTTCATTGGACCCAGGAGTCAGGAAATTTGAGTAGCAGGCCTGATCTTGTCATTTACCCAGTGTGTATCTTTGGGCAACTTATTTCTCCAACCTAGAACTCATTTTTTTTGGACACTTTTCCAAAAAGAGGAAATAAAGAATTAGACTGATGCTGTCTAGAGACTTAGTTTTTATGTCTCTTATTTTGACTGTTGTCATCCCTCTGTTAAGAAAGGAGATGAGAGTGTTGTTGTATATACATCTCTGGGTGGAGCTGAACATACCCAAGACAGAGCTGGTGGTGATCCATGTAGCACTCTGTGAGAGGTATGACTCAAAGATGAAAGCCTCTTTCTTCTCTAATCTTATTTTTGACTCCTAGAATTTAAAAATTAAAAGGACTCTCAGAGATCAGGTCCATCTGAGAGAGACTGAGATCTAGAGAGAGGAATGAAGGTACTTGCCCAAGGTCACACAAAGAATCTGGGACAGAGCTGGCTCTAGATTCCCAGGCCAATCCTCTTTTGCTCTACCCTAGGAGGAATGAGACACTAAGCAGTAGGACCTGCCCTGTTAACTGACCCAGCTGGGCCTCCTCGTACTGGGAGCTGTCTAGATTTTTTAAAGGCATGGTCCTGAAGACTTCTTCTTTTCCTCTACTTCTCTTTCAGATACTTGGTTCACTATGGGTGTTCAGAGATTCCAAGATACTTACTTATACCTCCTTCTCCAGGCTTATCCCCTCTAATTCCTTCCATCAAAGCTGACCCATACTTTGCTTTAATAATAGTGGCTTTGTGGTGCTCTCCAGTGGAGGATTGAGCATTTCAGATAGGTACAAATGATATTTCAGGTAGTATTACAGACCAAAAGAAGAGCTTTGAGAATCCCTTAATATTACCCCACATAGGTAGCCATCTCTTCTATTAGTCTGGCCAACCTTTCTCAACTGAACCTGATTTTCTTATATACATTCCATTGGAGAGAACAGCAAGAGTGTGAATGAAATGAGACAAGTTTCAGCTCCTCCCATCGATACTGGGGCAACATCATCTATAAGTATCCTAAACTTCCAGTGTACTAATAATCTTTGGCCCCTTTCATATCTCTCTTCCAGGCTTTCTGGGGTGGATGGAGTCAGAAAGGGCAATCAGGAGGCTATGAACACCTCCAGGATATCCAGGTGTTCTTACTGGAGTTTGTAGCCAATGGAAGTGATCATAGAAGAAAGGTACCAGTCTATTTCTCTTTTCCTGCCACCCTCAACTCAATTTCTGTTAATCAGCTTCCTTGGCTAGCTGCCACTCAGCTTCAGGGGCTGAGCCAAGGTCCACTTAGAGCTCCTATGTGGGAGGCTCTGGGAAGCTCACCAAAAACTTTTCAGCAACTCTGCCAGGTAAGTTTTCTTGTCTCCATTTCTAGGGAGGATAACTGAAACCCAAAGAAAGACTTGCCTAAGCCATGACTGGCTAGTTGATGGCTAAGACAGCATTAGAACCCAATTAGAACCCAAGTTTGCCTGATTCTTTCCACTATACCATATCTGGAGACCATGACTGCTGCTTTTGCTGCTGGGGGGCTTAGACCTGATTGGGTAGGTGGAAAGGGAAGTGAGGGAGTGGAAGAGCCTTAGCTTTGTGGTTATTCCCAGATCTCAAATTGGAGGGGCATGTCGTCCTTTTACATTCAACTAAAAGAGTTGAGGGGAAAAAACGTATTGTTTTCTTGCTGAAAGACAAGGCTGAATCCATCTGCCTTGCCTTGGCTGGGACAGGGCCTTCTGGTCTCATAGGACAGTTTTTCATTCCTGGTAACTTTGGGATGTTTGCCACTTTTCATGCCAGTATTTAATATAGACCAGCTACTTTCTTGTAGATCAACTGCCACAGCTGGGATGGGCAAGAATTTGACACCAGCAGCTAGCATTTTTAGCAATACGATCTGCGTTTTCTCCCAGAAGTTCCAGGCCTGACCCTGCTCTTGGAAACTTCCTTGTTGCCCTGGTGGCTGTGGGTTCAAGGATCTCAATGCCTTCCTTGTTGACATGTCTCCCCTTTTCCAGCAGGATATACAGAGAAGGGAGGTAAAAAGACCAATGAGGAAAGCTGGAGGGCACAATGGGTGGTATAGCGCATATCTCTGAACTGTGAACAACTTATTGTATGACCTTTAGCAAGTCTCTTCCCCAATATGAGCATTCATTTTCTTATTTATAACCTAAGTGGGTAAGACTAGTTGATTTCTAAGGCCACTTTTGTAGCTGCCATTCTTGAGTCCTTAGGGAACAAGAGGATTATGTTAGGTAAGGCTGAGACCACATGACATCACTGTCGCACCTATTCTGATTCTGTTAAATCAATTGCCAATAGCTCTCGCATTCCTTCTTGTAAAATAGCCACCATTTTTTGAGTATTTGTTATGTATCAAATACTAAACTGAGGGATTTACATGCAATATCTCATGTTATTTTCACAGTAATCTTATGAGATAGGTACCATACTTATACACATATTGTTGATGTGGAAAAACTTGGAGCTCAGAGAGATGAAATGATTCATTCAAATTCATCAAACTAGTTAATGGCAGAGCTAGGATTCAAGCCCATGTTTAACTTCATAGCTTATGTGCATAGCCACAACACTGTGAGAACACAGCTTGGGAGAGTTGGGAACAAGAGGAAGCAAGGACACTGACTCTGGGGTCTAGTCCTTTCATCAAGTCAGGCAAGCAGGATGATGACAAATTGTCCCCTCTTTGCTGCATAGAGGAAACTGCTGAAGCTTGGGATCCTTAGATATGCCATAGCTACAGGGCCTAGGCCTGAGGAGCTTCCAGCTGAGCTCTAAGTCCTCTTCTGGTTAGGAAACATTTGCTTATTTTGCTCAATCCCTTATTCTGGTGCTTCGGTTGGTCCCTTCAGCCTCTGCAGGTTCCCTGGGGCTCAGGGTGTGATTTCATTACTTCTTTCTTTCTCTTTCCCTCCAGGGTCACATCTCCAGGAAGATGTCATCTCTCCACAGAAGTCCATGGCCCAGCCTCCTGCAGTGCCACGCTCCGTGTATTTGACAAGCTGAGTTGGACACTCCATGTGGTAGAGTGTCAGTTTGTCAAATACCCCAAGTGCGGCACATGCCTAGCAGCTCCAGGCCAAGGCAGATGGGATACAACAAATAGACTGCTAGCTGGATACAAGAATGCTTGCCAAACACCACGCTCTTGCAAGTTATCTTCCACAACTTTGAGGGAACTAAAATCGGAGGGTGCCAGGGCAAAAGTGAGAGCTACAGCCTTGGCTATGTCTACACACATAGTTTGAGTGCTGAGGGAGGCACAATAGCCTTGAAAGGTGTAAGGTATAAGGGGCCCAGTGATAGAAGTGCTCTTTGATTTATTATTCTTTTCTTCTTTCACATTCTCCTTCCAGAACCTCCCAGCTAGGATACATGGCTTATGTGAGAAAGCAGGGCTTAGAAACCCACTTTCCTGATACTGAGTCTCAGCTTCTAAACACAGCTTGGCCTTGCCTACCTCCTTCCTTTCCTCAGGCCTTTTCTTCTTTTAGTAACACCTTCTCCATTTCTTTCTGCTTATCCAATTCTTCCGCACATATCTTGGTCTAGCCAAATTTCAGACTCTCTAGGAACTTTCGAAAGTCAACCTACACTTTTTCCTTCTCTTTCCTTCTCCTTTTTCCTTCTCCATTTCCAACTGCTTGCCCAGGTCCTGTTATGTGTCCCTTTATCTCCTACTGCCTGGCAACACCTCTTGAATTGTTAACAAACTTTTGCAAGAGATATTCTTGAATTCCCTAGTAGATTGTGAGCTTCTAGAAGAAAAAATTTTGTTTGATCACTGTTTCCTCCAACCCCCACAATACAGTACTTTGGTTACAGAAAATACTCAATAAATGTTTACTGATTTATTGACATTACACTAATGCATTAGCTTTGGGCCATTGGGCCAAATGCCATATCAGATTTTGTTTAAAAAATCAAACTGTGGATAGTACAATGCTACATGGCATACAAGGTAGTGGCCAACATGGAAGGTTTTTTCTTTCTGAGAGAGAGAGCCAAAGGTTGGGGGAGGAGGGCAAAAAAGTACACGCAGATAGAAAATAAGTTTTGGAATTACTTGGTCACACAAAGTTATACAGGTGATTTACTGCAGAATTTTTCAGACCCTTTAATATTCTAGTGTTACACTGGGAACCCCAAAGAGAGACTCAAAGAGAGACCTTGCCATGCCTATCTGATCATGGAAAAGTTTTTTCATGTGCTAGCTCCTGAGTCATTGTTTCATGGAATAAAATTTGGGAAAGTACCCTAGGAAATCTTCATACTTTTCCTCTTTTCTGGAGATATTCCCTTCTTTTCACTCCTCTGCTTTTGCCTGAGCAGCTACATGCCTAAGATAAGTCTCCTGTTATCACCCCATTTTGTTTAGCTTATCCTGCAGCTTTGGGCTACCTATATTCCTAGGAATCCCTTACTGGCTTATCTTGTATGGAAAAAATTATCAGTTTGAGGGCAAGGGTGATCTCCAGAAGTTTCCTGTTGTAATAAATATATGATCCTAAGAGTTCACAGGCTTTTTGGTTTCTGTTCTACTGCTGACTTTGTCATTGTTCTTCTCTAGGCTTCATTTTCTCATTTGTAATATGGGAGTGTTCTAATCAACAATCTCTAAGCTCTTTAAGATGAAAGACCTTGAGATATCCCTGGGGGTCCACAGCGCCTGTGGAGTGAGGTCCCTGAACTTGTAGCTCCTTTTACCAGTGGAAATGCAGCTATGATTTTCTCCCCACCCCCAGGAATTCCTTTTTGTAAGGGCAGTAGAAAAAGATAACGGGTATCTTCAAAGGCTGTGGGGTATGGACACAGCAGTTTCATGAAGGAAACTGAGGTTTCCATTGAGTGGTGGCCCTGTTTCCAAGACTTGTAAGTGTGATGGGGAAGAAGAAGTCACTCCTTTTACCATGGGAAGCTAGCATCTGGGGATGAGCAAAATGCTGAGATTTTTACCATGGACTTGGCAGGTCGGGTGGTGGTGAAGCAGAGGACTCCTTGTTCACTTTTCTGTGCTATTTTGGCTTCTGTAATGATTCCAAAAGGGGAGCAGCTCCTGGTGAAACCTGAGCTGACCCTGGGTTGCACTGGAACCAGAAGCGGCAACATGGCAGCTTCCACGAACAGTGTGGAAGTTGATTTGACATAAATTACATGGGAGAAATGAAGCAGGGTAAACCTGACCCAGAACAGGTCCTTACAGCGGAGCCTGCTTTAAAGTTGCATGAATGTGCAGACACACATACACACGCACACTCACACACACACACTGCTAGGCCCATTCCTACTTGAGGAGAAAGACTTCCTTGCTCTTACCCCCACCCCACATTGTAAGAAGGGGAAAGAAACTAAAGAAGATGACCTATGAAGAATGCAAATACTCCAAGATTTGAAGATTCCAAGAGGTGGAAATGTTTGGGGGTAGTGCATCTATAATTTGGAAAGAAGGAAAGCCTGCATCCATAGTCCCTTTAGACAGAAGAAATCCTTCTGCTTCTGGCTTCTCATTGACTTGGGAATAGTCATCCATATGAAATTGACAGGTTGATGGGGAGGGGAATGGAAACCACGACAGTTCTGTTTAGCCAAATCTTCATTGTGCTTCAGCTGGGCCTACCTGTGGAGTGAAATCGGGGTGCCATGGGTGGGAAGGGGAAAAAAACATAAAAGCAAAGGTACCATCCATACTCCCAAGGGCCTCAATAATCTCAACTACTCTCACTTTAATTACTTTTGGTAGGTGCTACCATACCTTGAGAGAAGACCAACACGACTGAGATTGCTATCATGATTAATTATTTATTGAGCACCAAAAGAATACCAGAGCACTAGGTTTATAGTTCAAGAATAAAACTGAGTCCTGTCCTGTGACATGCCAATCTCAATTAAAAGCTGTCTGTCCTTGGAGAAAGGGAAGTGATCCTTGATGCAGCTGATCCCCTGAGCTGGCAGAGTTGAGCCTCCCTGTAGTCTTCTGGTGGCAAGAAGCCAAAGTTGAGTGGTGCCTGGAGTCACGATGATGAATTTTTAGTGCTATAGGGCACTTCCCCTCTGGTGTTTGGAGAGGAGCAACAGGGACACTAGAAGAGTTCAGGGCCAAATCCAGCAGCTGGCTTGCTTGCGATGCATATGGCAAATTCTTAGGCAAAGCCAGTCAGTGTCAGGGGTTCCAATGTTGCCAGGGTAGACACTTTGGGCTATCCAGGAAGAAAGATAGCAGGAAAGGAGGCCATACAGAAGGCAGGGACTAAAAAGGCAATTATGTCAGCAGACTCTGGCTTGGTGGGACATTTTTAGCAGACACTCTTGCCCTCAGTGGCCAGAAGCTCATGATCCGGGGGAACTGTGCGCAGCAGGCGGGCGTAGTCACCGTTGATCTGGGCGATGATCTGGTACTCTTGGCCCAGATAGGGCTCATCAGAGTAGTCGTTGTCTGGAGCCTGGGAAGCTGGCTCATCTCTGGAGCAGCCACTTGCGAAGATGGCCACCCTCATGGTTTCTCCAGAGTCACTGGCCTCCCTCGTATGTACCCTATGGCCCAAGAGCCCACCACCCATGAGAAGGGGCTTGGGGCTAAGACCTTGATTTTCCACCCTTATGCCTTAATTCTTGCCAACTGACCCTCAGGCTCCTGCTACCTAGGGATTCTGGGAAGAGAGGGCTGGTGGACCTAAATTGTCTTGTGTGTTTCATGGACCAGGACAAAACCTCAGAAGGTGGTGCCCCAGAGAGAGAAGAAAACTGTGTCCTGACCCTGAAGGCCTCTGGCCTTAGGATTGGTTCTTGCCATACCCCCTTTCTCCATGTTTCCTGGCAGTAACCAACAGAATTGAGGGTAAGGATGGGGTTAAATAATGGAAGAGGAGAGGCTATCTTACCTGGCCACTTCATAGACATGCTCTAGAAAAGAAGGAGGAATCAGGTCAGAAGTTTCTATGGGGAGTGGACAAGGGCCCTGGGTCTTGTAGACATGGACCCCGGGTACCAGTCAAAAGATAAGGGAAGGGGAGAGAGAAAGGAATTTCAGTGTTTATCAGCTTTTCAACATCTGGGATGTATTGGGGAGAAAGTTGAAATACAGAGATGCAGATTTATCAGGAGAAGGAAGGGGGAGCACACTTGGTCACTGTCCTCTTTGGCATCTCTGGCTTAGTATATTGAGCTGTAGTAGATGCTGGACATGAATGGGGGAGGACACTGAAACTGAACCTGCTCTCCACTCAGGAATCTCTCCAAAGATTACCAGAGAGTCCTTGGGGGAATCTTGACTGCTAAGCCAGAGACCAGGAATAAGGGGCTGGATTAGTCTGGTGCCAGGAACCATGGCCCAAAGCACTCCCAAAATGCAGTCACCCCACCCTGTACCCAGGAAAGGCCCTGGAATAGGCCACTATTGCCCCCTTGTGTCTGTGGAGAAGAAGTGTCCTATATTCCATACAGGCTCAAAGGTTTAGCATGGTACAAAGGTGACTGTCTCTTGATACTGCCCTCTAAGTGCTTATACTCTTTCAGTGGTGCAATTGGAAATGCATGCATTACTCTACAACAAAGTAAACAGGGCAAGTCACAGGCCTTCTGCCTTTTGGTAGAGCCCTGCATTTTCATGTCTTATCTTCACAATTGGCCTGGCAGCTCCTGTACTGCAGGGACTATGCCTTTTTCATCTTTATATGCCCAGTGCCTGGCATACAATAGGTGCTCAGTAATTATGTTAAATTGAATTGATAGCCTGATGCTGTCTGCCTTATAGAGAAATACAACATAGGAATTCTGGGAAGGCAATCCAGGAAAGGAAAAAGCATGAAGGTGCAATGTATAAGGCCTATTTGCTTGTTTGACTCCAGTGACTGAAAATGAGAATAGGTATAAGGGAGTTGTAGGGGTTGAAGATAGGCTAAAGCCACATCACAGAGGGTCTTGAATGGAATGCTACATTTTGACCTCTATCCCCTGTGCCATGAGGAGCCATGGAAAGTTACTGAGAGAGAAACAATTTAAGTTGGTTACTGTTTATGCCCAGCTTCATCAAGACTATATGATAAATGGTTTCCTTTTAGTGCTCCTGGGGTTTGTGGCCATTTCAAGTATCTCTACTCCCAAGGTTAGCTTCATGGGTCATAGTCATGCTAACTGGCCAAGGCCAGAGCTTACATGTGAGACCCTGGAGAAGGAAATACCGAAGGCTCCCTTCTCATGGTGGAAACTCATGAGATCCATGGTGGAAACCAGGCTATGTGAAAGTAGGAGGTTCTACAGGGAATGAGACAAGCTAAATGCTAGGCAAAATGACTAGTGCAGTGGGCACCAAAGAGTAGTTAGGTTTTTCTTTTTCTTTCTTTTTCTTTTTTTAGAAATAGCATCCCAATTTTCTGTTTTCTCCTCTGTTGGCTCGTAGTTGTCAGATGGTTCTGACAACTGTGACTTCACCATGCTACTTTCCTGGTTAAAAAATTTTGGTGACTTTTAGTGCCCTTGCAAGGCCTAGTGAAGAAAGTCTAAATTCTTTAGCCTGGCATTCAAGGCCTTCTAATATCAGGAATAAACTTTCCCTGTGTATTTCCCCATTGCTCATCTATATAGATTTTCTTTATTGATGACCCCTCTGTCAGTTGTCTTTTAGGTCTTTTACATCTTTGCTCATGTAGTTTCCCCTTCCTGGAATACTGTCCCCTTACAAATTGTTTTCATCTTCCAAGGCCTGGTCTAAGGTTCACATCAAGGATGGGCACAGTGGCTGATGCTTATAATCCTAGCACTTTGGGACTTTGGGAGGCTGAGGCAAGAGTATTGCTTGAGGCCAGGAGTTTGAGACTGGCCTGGACAACATAGCAAGACCCCATCTCTACAAAAAATAATAATAAAAAATTAGCCAGGCATGGTGGCCTGTGCCTGTAATCCCACCTACTTGGGAGGGTGAGGCAGGGAAATCACTTAAGCCCAGGAGTTGGATGTTGCAGTGTGTTATGAACGTGCCACTGGATTCCTGCCTGGGCAACAGAGTGACACCCTGTCTTCAAAAAAAAAAAAAAAAATGTTTCACCTCCTTCTGAAAGCCCTTGCTAATTACCTCAGCCCTAACTGACTCTCTTCTCTTCTGGATCCATTTAGCATTGATTGTTTTCTCCAGGTTTTGAGTCCACAGCCTTTATTGCTATGTATTGTTATTGATCAACTCCATGTTTCTACCTTGAATCTCCTAAATAAATTGTAAGCAACTTGAGGGCACGGATTGTGACTTCTTCTTCACTTGTATCCTTGTGAGGTAGCTCATTACAAGGATGGCTGTACTTGGCTGGGTACCAAAAATTTGTGCATTTACTTTCATATGTCTTATATCATTGTTTGCTTAAACATATGTCTTTCTGCACTCCTACTCTCACTCCTAAACAAGTCTGGAAACTCTTTGAAGTGCCTAAAACAGTCCCTGATATAGAGAGTAGGATAAAATATACTTCCAGAAAAAATGAATGAGCAAAAGTCATAATCATCCAGCTATATTCATCACTCACCCTGTTGGGATGTCTTCTGACAGAGCATGATATAAGTCATGGTGAAAACCACCATACAGCACAAAGAGATTATGAGGATGATGGCGAAGATAGGCAGGCCCTTTCCTGGAAGGCAAAACAAAAGCAAGTGGTATCTGGTTGAAAATAAGGCCAGGAACAGAAACTCCAATGATCAGCCCAGACCAGCCCAGGCTTCTTTATTTTTCATTTTTCATCCTCTCCTAACCTTCTTAGCTAGCCAGAGACACAATAAAATAAAATAAAATAAACCCCTCAAGGTCCATGAGAAAGACCTGAGAAAGGCTAAAGATGCCATGTGTAAACAGGTTCTTCCAGACTCATTGACTGATGGCTGATTGACCTGGGCATTTGAGCTAGTTCTCCATGCTTTCTGTGGGACCAAGACAGGAGGTTTTCAGCTTCCCTTAGAAAGAAGAAAGTAGTATTCTGACTTCCCAGCTTCCCAAAAATGCTATCTTCTTGAGATTCTGGTCAGTTACTTCTAGCCACAATGATTCTTCCCCTCACATTCTCTGGCCAAGTCCTCAGCCTCTTTCATTCTCAAAACATATTTCCACTGAGCCACCTGGAGTACAGTAACATTTTGCCTAAAAGCTGAAGGAATCCACTGGACTGGGATTCCAGTCCTGGATTTGTTATTTATTTTCTGCATGACTGTGGTAGGCAGAATAATGGTCCTTCAAAGATGTTCACATCCAAATACCTGGAAACTGTGAATATGTCAGTTTACATAGTAAAAAGGAATTGAAGTTGCAGGTAGAATTAATAATTAGCTGGCATTGAGATGGGAAAATTATCCTGAATTATCTAGGTGGGCTCAATATAATCATAAGGGTTCTTTTAAAGTGGAAGGGAAAGACAGAAGTGGAGGTCAGAATCAGAGGGAGATTTGAGAATGCTAAATTGTTAGTTTTGAAAATGGAAGAAGAAAGCCATGTGATTAGCTTCTAGAAGTTGTAAAGGACAAGGAAATCAATCTTTCCCCAAAGCCTCCAGAAGGAATGCCACCCTGCTGACACCTTGATTTTGGCTCAGTGATAACTGTGTCAGACTTCTTATCTCTAGAAGTATAAGATAATACATTTATGCTGTTTTAAGATACTAGATTTGGAGTATATTTTTTACAGCATCCATAGAAAAATGAATACCATGACCTTAGTCGAATTTTTGACTGTCACTAGGCCTTAGTTTACCTGTAAGCTCAATGAAAAAATTTGATGATGTCTAATGTACTTTTAGCTATAATATTCTGAATCTAGGGGGCTAGGTCAGGGGATAAGGAGGGATAGGGAAAAAAATTTCAGTGCCTTTAAGATTTTCTACCATAATTGGCTTTGTTTTTACTTAACTCCAAGATGTTCTTTCATAGGAATCTGGTATTTGTGGTCCTGAGAGCTTCTTGTTGAAATGGAGAGAATCCAAGCTATTCAATAATCTGGTGCAGATCAAAGAAAGATTCCCCCTTAAAGGTGGTCAAATATTGGAAAACTGGATAGAGAAAATAGGACATAAACTCAACATCTGAGAACTTAGACTCTTTCCACAGTTATCTTCTCATCTTCCCAAACTAACTTTCTAAAAGGCATCTTCTAACTTCCCTTCTCCCAATGAGTGTTGCTCTGGGGGAGGCATGGAGCTATGGAAGCCTTCAAGTCAAAGGTGCAACTGCAAAGGTGGCACACAAAACACGTTTGAGCTATGTCCAGAGACAGCCAAGAAGCTCTTAAACCAGGAAGGGAGAGGTACAAAGGGCATTCATAAGTCTATCCTCAGTGATACACAGCCAGAGAATGAGACCAGGAGTGATAGTCATCAAACTGTTTAACACCAATCAATCATGACAGATGCCTGCTGTAAATCTGGAATCTTAAAGGTCTCTTGACATACCAGGCATTAACACCTCTGTTGCAGGACCTGGAGTGATCTGGAGAGTTCTGGGGGATGAGCCATGACAGCCCAAGTGATAATGGGGAGCTCAGGGATTAAGGGAAACAGCTAATTAAGCTAATTATTAACTGGTATGAAAGTATTTTATTATTTTAACAATCAATGCAGCTCCAGGATAAGCACAAAAGATCTCTTTGGGGGTCAGATCTTTTAGAATCTGACTTGGGGATCTTTGAGACTTAAAAGGAATCAGAAATCAACTTCAAGCATCTTGGAGAGCCTTGGTGAAGAGCTCAGGCAATGCCACAATTCTTACCTAGCCCAGTGCCCATCTCTCTAGGAGAGCTGTCTGAGGTCATGATGACCCTATCCTTGTTCTTGTTCAGAATGTTTGGGAAGTGTATTACTATGGCACAGAGAATAAGCCAAGAACATATTTAATATTCCCCTTAATCCTACTCTGACTTTGCTCATCCCTGGATCTGTACCTCTTCTTCTCCATCCCACCTACCCCACCCATCTTCAGTGCCCGTGATCATTGCCTGGCACATAGCAGGTAATGGTTTGCAGAGTTGAATGTCATAGAACAGTGCATATAGTGGGAAGCTTAGGTCATAAATCTTGGAGCCAAGAAAGAAAGATAGAAGTCTTGACATTGCCCTTACCTGGCTCATTACTGGTCTCCCCAAAGTAGCCATCGTTGTCAGTGGTCCGGTTCCAGGATGGGTTCACTGTAGATGTCGCTATAGCAACAAGGAATTAGGGTCAGAGGACTCTCTCCCAACCTGGGGCTCTGAGACAGAGGATGACTGCAAAGGTTGGGACCCTTCTCTGGGCATCTGTGCTGGGCTTTCAAGAATGCCTGGCCATGTCACCACCACAAGTACTATGAGGTGAGGTATCTTAGTTTCTTATAGTTAGGGATGGGAAATGGGAAGAAGGCCCATAACGGAAAGATAATATACCCTAAATCATATAGTAAGTTAGAGTACAAAGAGAACAGAATTCATAGTGTCCTCTTTTCTTGCTTTTCCAATGTGAGTATCCTAACTCTCTCTTTCCTTTTGCCTCAAAACTTGTCACAAAGAAGAGTAGATGTTTATGATTCCACTTCTTTACTACCCTTAACTTCATGCACCTTTCTTTTATTTCCATTCCTTTACTTCCACATTCTCTCTGAGGAACCCAGGGACCTCTCATTCCCCAAGCAATGTCATTGGTGCTCCTCCCTTGGTTTTCATGACACTATTTCAGATCTCTTCTACTTCTTCAAACCCTATTAAAACTCACCTTCCAAGAGGGATTGCATGGTGGTAGATCCCTCAGTCTTGGTCTTGAGTGGCTTTGAGGAGTCTGCAAGGAAAAAGGAGCCCAGTCAAGGGCTCTGGTACCCTTGGATGAACAATTTAATATCCTAGGGAAATTGGGAAGTAAGTAAAGGCCAGTCAGGTCCACACTTGGACTTGTCTGAACACTTCCCTCATGATGCTGGTGAGTCCTGTGTTGTTATCCTTCACACATGAATCTAGGACAGGATTTTTAACCCGGGGTTCATAGACCCTAAAGTAATCTGTAACTAGAGTTCAGAGGGTCTGTCAACTGGGATGGGAAAATATATTTTATTTTCACTAATATTAACTGAGATTTAGTGATTTGTTCTCTTGAAAGAGACTTGGGAAATATCACAAAGAAGGTGGCAGTGGGTGACATTAGTGAAAATGGTAAA
This sequence comes from Lepilemur septentrionalis, assembly GCA_963573855.1. NCBI lineage: Eukaryota > Metazoa > Chordata > Mammalia > Primates > Lepilemuridae > Lepilemur > Lepilemur septentrionalis. The sequence continues at coordinate 46,966 of CAUYMX010053108.1, forward strand.
GCAATGACCTCTAAGAATTCACCCTTTAACAAAATTGATGAAATAACTCGCAAAATTTGACAAAAATCAACATTTTTTCAGAAGTTTGGAAATTAGCCAAAGGTTTGCAGCAACTCAGGGAGGATTTGTGGAAGAAAAATATCCCAGTTTTGGTAAGAACAGCAAGCTTGGTATTGTTTTAAATTGCCCTAGTCCTCTCATCCCTTCCCAGCTCAGAGGTAGTTGTGAAAATAAAACCCCATTCCAAGTGCTAGAGTGAGAAGAATAGATTTAATTTCTAAACAATTGTTATTATTTGACCTGTCTGGTGGTTCCCTGAAAGACCTGACTCAAAAGATTTTGTTTATTGGTCTTCCAGTGTTAAAAGAAGCCTCTCCCCAGGGATGGGGAAGCATTTGTTACATAGCTGCCTGTGGCAATGTCTAACAGTTGGGGAAAACAAGAGTCTAACCAAAATAACTTAAAAGGAAAAGCTGAAGAATGAGATGTCCATAGGGACTTTAAAAAGCTCTGACACATTTCTGGGAATCTAGAAGGCCACACACATCCATAGGGCTGTGTGCCTGCTGAGGAAAGACTTGAGAAGGCCATAAGCTCCTCCCTTTGGCTAGCCTTGAGTCTCTCCATAAGCAGGAAGTAAAGGCTATGGCACAGTTGTAAATTGCCTGGTCGAGTGTTGAAGACATGACTCAACAGGCAACACATCTCTTTGGTAAAGACTAGGAGATTTATTGGTTCCAGGCACTTAAGGAAATCTCTATCCAATCATTAGCTGGCCATGACACTAAACAAGTAAAGACTTCAGTGGCCATCCATGACAAAGAATACAGAAGACTAAACAGAAATAGTTCAGAAAAGTCACTAAACAACAACAACAATAACAAAACAACTACTACAGCAAGCAGCCAACCATATGCTCTGAGGAGAAAGAGAATCAGAGTTTCCACACCATATTATTTTAAAAGGTCAGGTTTCAGCAACAAAAAAATAAGACATGAAAAGAAACTGAACACATATCCCATAAACAGGTAAAAAAAAATCAATCAGCAGAAACTGTTCCTGAGGGAGCACATATTGGATTTACTAGACAAGGCAATTTAAATATGTCTAAAAAACTAAAGAAAATCGTGTCTAAATAGCTAAAAGAAAGAATGAGAATGATTCAAACAGAATAGAGAATATCAGTAAAGAGACTGGTATTATAAAAAGGGACAATATAGAAATACTGAGGTTGAAAATTACAACTGAAAGGAAAATTTCACCAGAGGGGAGAAAAATCCACTAGATAAGATTTGAGCAGACAGAATAAAGAATCAATAAACTTGAACATATGACTGTTGAAATTATCCAGTTAGAGGAACAGAAATAAAAGCAAACAAATAAAAAAATGAATAGCACCTAAGAGACCTGTGGAACACCATCAAGTGTTCCAACATATGCATTTTGGAAGTCTTAGAAGAAGAGAAACAAAGGGGCAGACAGAATATTTGAATGTCTAATGTAAAAAAAATCCCAATTTGATGAAAAACAATAATCTGCAAATCCAAGAAGCTCACCAAACTTCAAGTAGGATAAGCTCAAAAACATCCACACCTAGACATATCATAATCAAAAGCCAAAGCCAAATATAAAGAACATATTGAAAGTTGCAAAAGAGAAAGAACTCATCATGTACAGGGGATTCTCAGTAAGATTAATGGCTGATTTCTCATCAGAAATAATGGAGGCCAGAAGACAGTGGGATGATATATTCAAAGTACTAAAGCAAAAAACTTATCAATCAAAAATTCTATATTCAGCAAAACTTCCCTTCAAAAATGAGGGAGAAATTAAGACATTCCAAGATACACAACAACTGAGAGAGATTACTGCTAGCATAGCTGACCTACAAGAAATATTAAAGGGTATTCTTCAGGTTGAAATAAAAGGACTGTGGATAGTAACAACATGAAGAAATAAAAAGGCACTAGGAAAGGTAATTACATAAATAAACATGGAGTGTAAAGGTATTTTTTGTTTGTCACTCCTTTCATTCTTTTCTGATTTACAAGATACTGCATAAAGCAATAATTGTAAGTTCATGTTGATATGATTACAAATATATAAAGATATAATTTGCTACAATAACAGCATTAAAGGAGGGGAAATAGAGCTACACAAAATCAAATTATTTTAAGCTATTGAAATTAAGTTTTTTTTTTTTTGAGACAGAATTTCACTCTCTTGCCTGGGCTAGAGTGAGTGCCGTGGCGTCAGCCTAGCTCACAGCAACCTCAAACTCCTGGGCTCAAGCAATCCTTCTGCCTCAGCCTCCCGAGTAGCTGGGACTACAGGCAGGCACCACCGTGCCTGGCTAATTTTTTCTGTATATTTTTAGTTGGCCAATTAATTTCTTTCTATTTTTAGTAGAGACAGGGTCTCACTGTTGCTCAGGTTGGTTTTGAACTCCTGACCTTGAGCGATCCTCCCGCCTCGGCCTCCCAGAGTGCTAGGATTACAGGTGTGAGCCACCACGCCCAGCCTGAAAATGTCAACTTTTTAAAGTGCCATCTGCATACGATTTCGTTGAGAACTAAATGAGGAAATAATAAGCAAAGATCGCTACCACTATTTCAGCTACTACTATTTCACCCATTTTGTAATGCCTGGCACATGGTAGAAGCTCGAGAAGTGTTTACTAAAAGAGCACACTGTGGCTTAGAGAGGCCACTCTGCTGTCCCCAGCACCCTTACACAGACTTCTGACCCTGTCAGCACATGCTTTTCCACCACACTCCTGAAGAAGCGCATGCTCTCTAGGAATAGTGAGCCCCTGTCCTAGTAAACACTGTCTTAGTCAACACTATCAGCTAAAGAATGAAGGAATCATTCAAGTAGATACTGGAACCTAATTATTGTCCTTTAAGTGGAAAGTTTTGTTTTTTACTGAACCAATATAAGTAACTTACTTGAGCTTCATGTGGATATATCCTTGAGGAAGATGGTTGCACAAGTTGAAAAATAATAACCACTATTTACCTTGTGTTTTACAGGTGTTAACCAGTTTTCACACCATTACAGAGCTTCTGGAGTCATAGAAAAGCCTGCATTAACCAGAACTACTATATCTTAGTGGGAAATGTGCTTTATCATTGTTCTTCTCATGCACATGAACTTCTCCTTGGTCTGTCCACCAACTTACTCCTTTACTTGGTGACAGCGTATGTGTGTTTGTGTGCATCAGGAGGCAATAGTATATGAGCTGAAAGAGAGATTAGAATGGATATAGAAGAAATGTAAAGAAAATGACATCTGCAATAGGATTTTGCATCAATATGCATCAAAATACAGATTTTGTGGTGAACGAGGACTTTTTTCCAAATTCCTTTACATATCAAGAACTGAGCCTGATTGTCTGGGATCATAGTCCTATGATAGTGATAACATCGAGAGAATGCTATCACTGCTTCTCTGAATGATAGTTCAGAGTGAAGAGACTCTTCTACCTGTGACAACCAGTTATGCTTGTTGACTAGGGTATATGTAGGATCCAATGAAAGCAAGAAAAACCTAGTATAAAAGCCATCCCCTTCCAGTCCTGAGAGATTGGAGAAAGCCAGACCCAAGAGAGGAGTGACAGAAGCAGGCGACACAGAGGGTGATAAGTGAGCAAATGATAGAGGAAATTGTTTTAGGAAAGTTGCCAAAATGGTAAGTGAGGTCTTCACTCTGGTGGATATTCGGGGACTTTTGTAGTCATGTCTACAATAACCAGTGAGCACCACATAAGGAAATCTGTAGAGTGATGTGAAAAATCAATCAAAGATAAGACTAAAACATTCCTAAGATGCTCTTGGTTCTTGTGTCGTGTAACTGGAAGCCTCGAGCTTCTACAATCCCTCACAGCATATGCTATGGAAGAGCCTATGAAATGTGCTGACTATGATTGGGGCCAAATGGAGTCCACAGCAGAGGCTCAGGGGAGCCGCAGCACCAAAGCAAGCCAAGGTGAGGCTGCTGGAGCCTGGGAGCCCAGCCAAGCTTCAGCTTGCAGAGAAATCAGAAATCAGGAGTTAATCGGCTGCCAACCTCAGCTTCAAATGCTGGGAGATCAGGAACAATCAGGTGGTTCAGGGAGGTTGTCATAGAAATCTGAGCATCCAGAGGACAGTATGAGGGTCCAAGGACCCCTTCAGGTCTCCAGCCCTCCTTCAGGAACCCAAATGCCATCTCTGAGGAAGAATCTGAGAGACTGAACAATCACCTAAAGAGACTGAGTGCAATCATAAGTTGATCTTGAACAGACAGAATTTCTAAACTGAAAAGAAGCTGTTCAGACTAGAAGAGACAGCTCTACTGTTAATTGTGGAGAAGATCAATGTAACTGGGAGGAAAAAAATGACGTATTCATCACACGTCTGAGTGAGCATGGGAAATACTGTGTCCCATTTTCAAGGTCAGGAATTTACTCTGCTGAATGGCCAAGGAAAATCTAGCCAGGATTGTGGGCAGAAGTCCCCAAGATATGCTGTCTACATGGGTGAGTGGAGTTTAACTGTATTTTAGAATTCATATGGCAATACCCAACTTATAGCACCCTCTGAATTCCTCTGGAATCTTTACCGTGCTTTGTTTATGTGCCATTCCAAAAAAACAGTATGTGTTCAACTTTCAAATATTTCTGACAATGTAACTAATGTACAAAACATGAAGGAAGCTTTAGTAGTCTGCTGAGTAATAAGTCCACAGAGGCGTTGTTTTATTGGCAGAATTAAAACCCATCAGTCCTGAAAATGGTCTTCCCAAAGTTCAACTCACTTTATAAATATGTAGGAGGGTCTGGACATAACATGTGTCCAAAATGGGGTTTAGAAATGTTAGGTGAGGCTGTCCCTTTTGTGGAACAAACATTTTTGTGTGTGTGTGTGAAACAGTTTTCTGTGTGAGGAAAGGAACAGACGTGTTGAGACAGGGTAGAACCATGCTTTAGGGTAGGAGTCATAGGAGCTTGGCCCATAAGGGAGATTTAGTCATCAGAGGAGGAGGCACTGTACTGAAGGCAGCATGGTCTGTCATTGAGTTTCTCCTTCCAGCCCACACTCCCAGACATTCAGGGCTATTCAATAGGGTAAGAAGGGCTGGAGAGATAGGTAAGGTTGTAGGTAACCAAAATGTACAAAACATTTTAAACTCTCTAAAAAATGAGAATGAAGTAGAAAACGTTGGTATCAATTTGAAAAATTAAACTTTAACAAGGGAGAGAGGCATATTCTCCACTTCTCGAACGGACATCAGAAAATCCAGAGCTACTGACAATGTGAAGACTTCAGAACATTAGTAACATGCATCATCAGTGGCCAGCGGGACTCACTGGGGAAGGAAGGAAAGAAGGAAGGAAGAAGGGAGAAGTGGGGAGAGAGAGGGAGAGAGAGAGGGGGAGAGAGAGAGGGAGGAAGGAAGGAAGGGAAGGAAGGAAGGGAAGGGAGGGAGGGAGGGAGGGAGGGAGGGAGGGAGGAAGGAAGGAAGGAAGGAAGGAAGGAAGGAAGGAAGGAAGGAAGGATGGATCTTCCAATTCAGGTCACTTTGTGCAGGGCACCAAAATTCATGCAGAGGAGTTTGAATTTGCCAAAGTACATAAGTGTCTCTAAATTTTTCCTAATTAAGAGCTACTTTAGATTACCCCAGTCTAAACCTGAAGGTGTGCTAAACATTAGGGCTACTGACTTGGAGAGTAGGAGAAAGGGATCCAAAAGAGCATTCAGTGGCTGAAAGGGCCATTAGAGAATTCTAGTAAGCCACAGGAAAGAGAATGAAGAAAACTGAAAAATTGAGGGCCCCCATCATAGTCAAAATGAAGTCATCTCAACTGCAATGAAGCCCATGAGGGTGGAGAGAGTAACATGTATTAAAATCCAGTTAATTTCCAGGCTCAGGACTGGTATTAGATTTACAACATTCATTCATTCATCCATTCATTCATTCAACCAATATTTATTGAACACATTGGTAGTAGTGATGGTAGTGGTGATGATGATGCTGGTGATAATGAGGATAATGGTGGTGATGATGGTGATAATGATGAGGGTGGTGGTGGTGATAAATTTAGCTGAGACATGTTTGACAAGAAAGTACTATATAAAAATTGTGGGCAAGAGCATTCTAGGCAGAGGGAATAGCAGGTGCCAAAAGCCTTAATAAACTGGAAGAAGTTTGGCATGTTGGAAGAAGAGAGAAAAGACGAGGGTATTCAAATTATGGTAGGCAAGAGGGATATTGGTAGCTAATAATATCAGAGAGGTAGGCAGGGGCCAGATGGCAGAGAAATTCGTAATCCAGGATAAGAAGATGGGATTTTATTCAAAGTTCAGTGACAAACCACTGGAGGGTTATAAGAAAGAAAGTGACAAAATTCTTATAATAACTTCATGAGAGAGGCAATATTGTCTCCATTTCCCCAAGTGAAATAACAGAGGCTCAGCGTGGTTCAGAAATTAACCAATGCCATATAGCTATTGATTGGTGGAGCCAAAATTTGAACCCAAGTCTATCAGGCGCCAGTCTTCCATCTGGTCAAACATTATACCATATACAAAGAAGATTCCTGAATAGTTCTCTTCCCGTCACAACTGGCTTCCCATTAATGGAAACCACACTCTGCAAACATTTGACTAAAAATCAGCATGGTAGGCACTTAGTTTCCCACGCTTTGCTCTCCCTGAGTGTCTACAGAGGAAAACCAGACTCAGCAGGCCAGGCATTCATGCAAATGAATTGGATAACACATCAAACTGGCCTTCTCTGAGGATGCCAGGCTTCCAGCAACATCACATGTGCCTTGATACAAATGAAGCTTACAAATTGCCACCCAACTCCTCAGACCTGGAAGTCTTTCTTTTCTAATTGGCATGTTTGATTACTTAAGGGAGAATTTCTCCACTTTTTTTTTTTTTTTCAGCCAACTTTAAGTGGGAGGAGAAGGAGGGAAAAAACAAGAACAGAGAGGAAGGTAGAAAATGTTACCATAGTGATTAAGTGAGCCTGTTCTTAGCTCCCAGGCTAAACTGGGCATTCCAAAGAATACGTTGTTCTGTTTAGATTGTGTTTTGGTTTTTGTTTTGTTTTCTTTTTTGCTTTAGCACTGAATAACAGTTATCAGGGACTCCAACACAAAGACTGAGAACTAACACCAGCTTTGTAATCTTATTATGCAGCAGTACTTTTCTACCATTTCTGATCTTTAAATCCATTTCAACTTCCTAGCAATGAAGACTATAATTAAATTCATAAAACAGTTATCAATAATATAGGAGGATTTTTGATGTGCCAAGTACTGTGCTAAGAGTTTTGCATGCATCATCTCATTTAATTCCACATCCTATAAGGTGCAAGGAAATGGAAAGTGCTGAGGGAATATCAGTAGGGCCCTGAAGTTGCTGGTAGAAGCTGAATCCTACCCTATATGACCTCAAAAAGCATGTGCGGAACCACCTATTGAATTAAGAAACTCTGTTTTCCTCTTTATGTTAGGTACTGTAGGATATTCACAGATGATTGTGAGTCTTTCCCTTCAAGGAATCTCAGTCATAGAGTTATAGATATTAAAACTGAAAGGGATCCAACTGATCTAAGGGAAAGTACAGTGACATAGAAATGGTGAATGCTGTGCCTCCTCTGTACCTCGCTCTAAGCAGACCTCACTGATCAATCACAAGCCTATGCCTGGCATCAGACCCTTCTTATCACAGCCTACTTGTCAACCATGAAAGTTAGTTAGGTGATCCACTTCCCAACATATATCTATCTAGTATATGTTATGTCCTAGCCACTAGGAATACAGAGCTGAGTTAGGACATTGGCTTCTGGATTCCTTCCAAATCACATTTGTATTGAAAATTTTCTATGACTCTCCTTACACACCTACTTTCACTTGGATCTCACTTATCAGTATCTTTTACCCAGAAATAGTTTCATGTGTTGCTTGATCTTTTTTCTCCAGAACATTGGATTATGGGTTCACATTACACAAAGAAACCCTGACCTGAATGTGCATTCTACTATGATTTACCTACAAAGTTCTCTGTTTTAACTAGGAACCTGTGGTAGATTAGATCATTGTTCCCAGTTCTTTACCCCTACCCTATAGTAGAATTATATATCCATATCCTTTTCCCAGGTCACTTTATAAGGCCTCCAAGTGTGGAAAGAGTAGACTATCCTACTCTTGTACTGATGGTGTCATTGGTCATGTGACTTGCTTTAGCCAATGTTAGCAAACATGATACGAACAGCAGCTGTAAATGTCTGTGCCTGCTTTGCCTTGCCCTGTAGGACTCCTATGATTTGTCACGAGAAGAACCTGCCTCAGAGGGCTGCTAGTCCATGGAGAACGAAGGAACACGTAGGACTGATTTGAAACCATTTCACAACTTGGAGCCAACCCCAGCCAATTCCCAGCTAAGCCCAGCAAAGTCACAGCTGACCTGCAGACCGATGAACAAGAAAATAAATCTTTGCTGTAAGCCACTGAGATCTTGATATTGTTTGTTCTACAGTGAAAACTGAATAATGCAGAACTCTTATTTTCTTATAACTCTTTACATGCCTTTCACTTCCATATTTAGGCAGAAGCTGTTATTTTTCAGTTGGGGACCATTCTTCACCAAGCAGCAAAGTTTCATCTCTTTGTAAGAGCTACATATATGAGGCCACAATCAGACCCAAGCCAGTCTGAGATTTGGACCTTGGCCTGGCAACTAAGCACATTCGCTAGCTAGTAATATATACATTTTCCAGTATGAATAATTCAAATCAGAAAATCAAAAATTATTCAATGGCACAAACTGTCTGGTCAGGCAATCAACAGTCAGCTTATTTTTATCAATCAGAGTTTAATCAGGCAAAGAATAATCATTATAGGTATTTAGAATAGAAAGAGTTTTATTATAGAAAAATAGGGTTTGCATGACCATTGGAAATCTGGCTGCAGCTGCAAAGGGCAGAAAGACTGCTTTCAGGAAATCAAGAAGTAGTCTCAGCTACCTACAGCACCAAACTAGGTGATTCTTAAGAGAATGCGCGAAAGTCACAATTGAAACATCACCCCTGCCATCTCCAATGCTCACACAGCTGTCACCAGAAGAACAAGGTGGCTGCTTCTCTTCTTCCACCTCCCAAATTTCACGAGGGCCTCTCATTGATGCAATCTACTAGATCCTGCAGACAAGGAAGTCCAGTCATCAGGTTTACACCCTTTAATACAGGGGAGAGCTTAGAAGGACTGGGATGAGACATAGCATCAAAAACAATTTCTCTCCTGCTTATCAATACCTTGCTCTGGTTTAGGCATTGTATCAATGTCTAGAGACTCGGGATTGAATAAGACAGATGCATGCCCTACCCTCATGGAGCACATAGTCCAAGGACAATTTTGCTAAAAAAAAAAAATTGAACCTGGTAAATATCAAAGATAATGACAATATGATGTGGTATTCATAGAGCTTTAAGGAAATAGAGAGGAGGTGATTCCTATCCATCTAATGGGATGGGCAGAGGGTGATCAGGAAAATTTCCTCTTTAGTCATATCCACGTGCATGCAGACACGCATACATACACATACACACACACACACACACACACTCCTCGAAAAACACTGTACATATGACATGCTGAAATCACTATATAGCCCTCAGTACAAGGATGCAGAGGGGGAGAAGTAAATGGAGCTCCAGAGTGTTTGAGCTCTGTTACCACAAAAGCCCTTGTCATTAGAACTAGCAACCTCAAACCCAAAATTTATTCTTGGGAGCAATTTATATATTTTGGGGGGGGGAATTTGAGGTTATTATGGTGTACTACAGGAGTCTGGGAAGGAGCCAACTTCTGAGCCTTCAGTTTAAAGATACCTGCCTCATGAAATGTATTAATGCAACCTGGGGGGGTCCCGTACTAATTCACTGTGCAGGTATTTTAAATTAAGCTTGGGCGGGGGCATGGAGGGTTTCTCCTCGTTCCTTTCAATTTTTTCCTTTTCTCATGATTTACTTTCAAACCCTGACAGCTTCAAAAAGACCTAGGGTGCTACGTGTTAATAAAAGCATTTCCAAACAGACAGTGGGTCGGTAAGCAGTGAATTAATTGGAAACTGCATAAAACCATGCTTTAAGAAAATCCCTGCCATTTCTACTTTTGTGATTTCCTTGTCAAACAGGATTCTTATGTTCTAAATAAAAAGGTAGATATTATGGAGCCACGAGAGACCAGTTTTATTTAACTCCCTCTTTTCCAACCAACCCTCCTCTTGCCCCCAGAAACACAGCAGTCACCCTGGCTGGAACGGAGAACACAAGGCTTGCATTTTCCAGGGAGTTTGCCAATAGCTGTTTAAATGGTCCATGTCTAGCTGGGTGCAGTGGTGAGCACCCGTACTCCTAGCTACTCAGAAGACTGAAGCAGGAGGATTGCTTGAGCCCAGGAGTTCGAGTCCAGCATGGGCAATGCAGTCAGATCCCATCTCTTTAAAAAAAAAAAAATGCCTGCTTCAAATCAATTTACCTGAAGCTTTCATATGAACAAAAGATAGCAACCTTAACATTTACTATAACAAAAACAATTCAGGTTGGCTTAAGTAAAAGAGTAAATTCATGGTCTCCTGTTAAAAAGAAGCCCAGAGATTTCTTGCTTCAGGTATGCCATACAGTGCCAGCAGCAATCTCTCAGCACTGCTTCTTCCTGTGTTTGTCTGTTGTAAAGCAAGGGCAAGGCAACACCT
>CAUYMX010053114.1:0-11316 GCA_963573855.1 Lepilemur septentrionalis
TTGGTCACCAAGTTTATTTTGGAAGCCTTTGTTAGGCAGTGATTCAAATTTTGGGTTGAAACTGGCATTCTGAATGTTCGCTATTTCTGCATTAATGTGATTTGTATTTTTCAAAAACTGTGATCTTAACTTTATCCTCAAATGTATTGTCTTCTGCAGATTGAATTGATAATGTGAACATCAATTATATTGTTATTTAGAAATATTAAATGAATTTTAAATATATGAAGTATATTAAATATATGAAGTATATCTGCTATTGCTTATATATTTCTGATACTGTTTGCCCAGATTAGACTCCAATGACTCTCTATTCAACAATAAAATAGAGTATTAGACTAGACACATGTAAATTTAATCTGATAATAAAATAAAATTTGTTTCTTAACCATAGTATTTAACAAAACGTGAGTTTCTTAATAATAGTCCTCCAGAAAATCATATGTGCATTTATGAATTATATAACAGTACTGATGTATTACAAAACACCTCAAAGCCTGTGGTTTACAACAAAACTCACAGGTCTATGAGTCAGCTGTGGCTCTGCTAAACTCTTTTGGAACCAGCTTAATGATGCTACTGTAAACTGTAGGTCAACTGGACTTGTTTCAGTAGTCCTCAGTAGAGTCTAGGTCTGCTTCAGGAGTTTCAATCTGGAGCCAGGCTAAACATAAGGTTATGTAAAGACTGTATCCTCTCTAAGAGAGGATCCCAGGAACACATAACCCAAATCAAATTGCAGAAGCACATTTAAGACATCCATACTTTCCCATTCTTTCATGAAGCCAAAGCAAGGCACATGGCCATATCCAAAGGCATTTTTATGGTGAAGTATGATGCACTCCAAGAAAGAGAAGTGAAAGAAAAAGTGAATATTCACTAAACAATGATTTCAATTCATTACATAAGTTATTCATTTTAAAATAATATAATATTAGACCAGAAATATTTTTGGGATAAAGCTCTCAGCATTAGACAAACAAGTTGTAAAATATAACAATTTGAAAGTTAAGACACAGTATTTTCAGTAAGATTCATCTTATAATTCACGATTTCTTTCCATATACTAGAGAAAAAAAAAATCTGTGTTCATAAATGAAGCCAAGGAATTTATTAATCAGCAAGTGTAATTGACAGTGTGGTTCAGTAGAAGGATCTCTTAATTTGAAGGCAGTTCAAATTTCCAATATCTTTTTCTCTGATAAATTTAGTTGACCCACGTGTAAAATAAACTGCATGATTTGATGTCCAAGAACTGCTTTAAAAATTATATTCTTCTTCAAAATATTGCATTATTGGCACCAATACTACTTTATATATGAAGAAGAGTCCAAACGAGCTAGCTTCTCATTCTAAGACTTGAAAAAAATATAAAAAGTGAAGTAATTGTTTTCATTTTGGAAATCATAGTATATTTCCTTTCCTAGCAGGATGATAAAATTAAAAGTTATGTAGTAGGTACTTGCTTATCACATTTTTATTTTCTTTCGTGTGCGTGTGTGTGTGTGTGTGTGTGTGTGTATTTCAAATCCAACTAAATACAAACTCCTAAATAGCATTGTGAAAAGCTTCTGATTTTCTTCACATCTTTCTGATAGAATGAGAACTGTAATATATTAACAATATATTATCATTATAGTCTTCCTGCTGCATTTATAAAGCAGCTTTGCAGGAATCATTTAAGATAGATGGTTTGAATATTTATATTACTGAAAGATAAAAAAATTCAGCAGCCATGTCTGACTTATAAGCATCTACTCTGTCTTGTGCATAAGTGTCTTAGCATTAATATCTTGAAACTACACTCTTACTGAATTTCATAATACTAGCTCATGTTTCTGCTTCATGAAACAATAGAGCATTTTGTCATAGTGCCTTTGAGATATACACATTCATCAAATTATGATTAGCTAAGGTCAAGCTTGCAACTACAAATAACAGCCACAGTATTTGATAAATAATGCAATAAAATATCATTAACTGCTCAATGTAATGGATGATCTACTTTTTTCCCCTTCTGCTTCTCAGCTATAATCTTTAGGGTTACAGAAGTCACTCTACAGCTCCAGGAATAATGGGCTTGTTACTGAATCTATTAACTTAAAATTTCTATTTTATTGAACATTCTAGATAAAATAAACAATTGACAACATTTATAAATAATGTTATTAAACATTGGTTAAATAGATTTTTACTATGCTTCCTACCTTACTTGTTATTTGTGTGTAGCTCATGATTTATTTATATATGTAAATATATAATATACACAGATAAATAATCTAACCATAAATATTTCCACAATCATTGAACAGAAAAAAAATCAGTATAATCTTTTATAAATATATTTTCAATTATAGATTGATAATAATATCATAGGCATAACACATATATGAAATACACACGCATAAACATATATGTATATATTTATATAGCAATAATAGTAACATTATTAAACATTAACATGTGAATCTAGAAGTCAAACGGACATAATCATTACTTCTGGGGGATTAGGAATAGTAAGTAATTGGGCAATAAAAGTTTTCATTGCTGTGGCCTCAAGATCACTTAGAAATTCATCAAGTTATAAAGGGATTAATTCAGACAACTATTTACATTTTCTATTTGGAAAGAATCTGTTAGACGGAAGAGAGACTCATTACAGTGCCTGAAATGTTGACATTAAATATGTAATATTCATAAAATTGTGCCAATATTTAAGCCAATTTATTTTATGAAGTGAGTAATAAATATGGAAAATTATATCCATGCAACTTGCTTCAAATTTTATTCATTTGGTATCTCAGATTTTTAGGAGGAAAATTATTTAAAGTGATACATGTTATTAATCAGTTATGCAAACACAATAGCTGAGTTGAATGTTTCATGAATATATTTGTGCCACGTAGTTAACAAGTCAAATAGAAGAAGAGACAGTTTCTATCAACATTTTGGATATACAATAATGTAATTCAGTTTTCAGTAGTACTCTACCGAGATCCACTGAGATTCTTTAATTATTATCAACTGTATTCCCTAGTGGCATTTTTTCCATTGAGAGTAGTAGTCCAAAGTATTAATTTGTTTGTCTATAAACAATTTCTTAGTGTTTTTTGCTTTTGGTTACAACATGAAACAAACACTGAAATAAGCAAAAATAATGTAATTGAAACCAAGAAAAATAAGTTATGTCTACAATTCTGTTTGACAATGTGCATCTGGGGTAATCTTTAAAAACAAAATATGTTTCACTGTGATTGTGAAGTTCTGTAAATTGACAGACAGAAACTTCTCCATATTGGACAAAGGAAGCTCATTCATGTGAGCTTCATTCTACTATGTGCCAGTGACTAGGAACATAGGAATCAAAGGCAGGCCCCATATCTTAAGTTTATTGCCTAGGGTAAGGAAGTAAGAAAACACAGTACTTTTCCCAGCTGGACTCTGAGCTCTGTGAACACAGGCAATGCAGGCATCTGTTTTTGCTACTGTATCCCCTGCATTCCCTGGAACTAGCACAGCCCCTTGTACATAGTTGAGTCTCAAAAATAAGTACTGATGAATAAGAATGATGGTATTTTTAGTATAAGATGGACAGGGAGCACATAACACACACATCTAGGCCACAGCTGGAAGAAAGAAAGAATACTGTGAAGAGATGTTATCTGAACTTAATTTTCAGCAGTGTGGAGAAATAAGCCATGTGACTCCTGGTGAGACAGGAGTCAGTAGAGGATGTAGCACACAGGCAGAAAGAGAACAGTTGAACAGGCCCAATCTCATCAATTGTATGGTGCATTTTAAATAATTTCCCGTGGCGAGAGTGTAGTGCACCTAAAGCTAAGTAGCAAGAGATGAGGCAGACAAGATGCGAAGGACTGGACCTCAAAAGGTCATACATGCTATGTAGGAGCCATTAGATCTTATCTTATAGACAACTGAGGAGCTGTTGAAAGACTTTAAGCAAGATCATTTAAGGCTGATATTTTACTTTTATAAACTCACTCTGGCATCCACTTGGAAGACAGGAAACTAGTTTGGAGGCAGTTATACTAATTGTGGCATGACATGAACAAGTCCTAAAATAAAGGACAACGAATAAGAAAGGAGTATATAGATAGATTTGAAAGCTACAATTTAAGAGGTTAAAACAATAGGATTTACACTCAAGGAAAACATCTTAGAATGAAAGAGACTCAGGTGAATTGATACGCATATGTTACTTTATTAGTGTCATTATAAATTATCTTATTCTTGTTTTAATTAGTTTACAAGATCTTGCCAGTTGCTGATTAAAAATTATGTAACTCTGTGAGATTTAGTTTCAGCAAGCACTTATTGCAAAATACACATTTTTTACTGGACAGGGGAAAGCCAGTGTGGAAGAATCCTGACAAAGGATAGGAGCTTAGGAGAAATTAAGTTGGCTAGAAATTAGTAGAACTTGAAAATATTTAATATAAATTAGCCATCTGAAATCTACCTAAGTCAAGCAGTTAAATGGACAGTTATCTATAGTGGCAAAGGAGCAGAGGAGTAGCTGCTGATAAGGAGGAGAGAAAAGATCATTTCAAAAGGAAGTTTCAGTTATAAATTTGCACAAAGGGTGAGACTCTATCCCACCCAGAGCAACGGACACTAAACAAGAAGTTAGTTCTATGCATATCCAGTTAACGTGGCTAACACCTTGATTATGCTGACATGGAAAGGAAATGAGAAAGCGTAAACATTTCGTCAAACTTTAATAGGAAGTGAATAAAGGAAAATAATTATGTAAATTTGGTTCTCTCACAGGAAGAATATTTTCACAATTTAGATTTATTTTCTTGCTGTGTCACATATTAACTAGTGCGGCAGCGTGTGCAAGATATTTGATCTCTTTAAGCCTCACCTTAAAGTAATAGTGATAAGGCCTGCCTTATTGGAGTTTGGCTCATAATACCAAAAGACACAATTCAGAGCAGTATAATCCCAACTACTGAATCCCAAAAGATCAATATTCTGAAAGATTAAAATCCCTAATGTCTAAAATTCTGCAAATCACAATCACAGGACAGTTGTCTCACGTTAAGTGGAACTACTACCTTGTTATCATTTTTGTTTGGAAATTAAGTATGGTTTAAGGAAATGCATCTAGGTGCCTAGTTGACAAAGGGTGGACATAATTTTAGGTATCAACTTGACTGGGTTAAGAAATTCCTAGAAACCAGATAAAGCATTATTTTTGTCTGTGAGGGTGTTTCCAGAGGCGATTAGTGTATGAATCTGAATGGACTAGGTGGGGAAAATTTTCCCACAATGTTGGTGGGCACCACTCAATTGGCCAGAGGCCCAGAGAGAACAAATACAGAAGGCAAACTGTTCTCTCTTACTCTGAGAGCTGGGACAGACTTTTCTTCTGCTGCCTTGGACATCAGAACTCCAGGCTCGCTGGGTCTTTGGACTCTAGTACTTATACCAGTGGCCCCATGGATCCTGAGGCTTTCAGCCTCGGACTGAGAATTTTAGCAGTTGCTTCCCTGGTTCTCAATGTAAAAACATTGAAATTTCCTCAATAAAGAAGAGCTGTCCTTTTTGTAAATATGAATTTGTGAAAGATAAAAGTTCTCCAGATCTCAGCTCACTGGGCAATTGCATATGCAGTGGTGACCCATCCATCACCATTTTTGATCTATCTTTTCAGAAGACTTAGGGAGTCAATCACGCTATTTCCGATGACCATAGTTATAAAACTAGGTGCACACAATTACCAACCATAGTGATATGCATTTATACATTTCACTTTTTGATATATGTATTTAAGAATAGAGTTCATCTGCTCATAACTATTATACTTGTAGGAATGTTGTACTTGAGGGTTTGAGCTTGCAAATATATGTAAGTTTTTGTTGCCTCTGAAGTGTTATGTTGTGTTTTTACATGTTTCTCGAATAAATTCTCTTTAAAAATGTAAATAAATGTCTTTAATTATTTTTATTATTCCTCCAGAATTATATTTTGGGGATTTTAGACATTAGAGACTTATAGTTTTTGAATTTCAATAGTCAGGATTATAGGATTTTGGATTGTGCTTTCAAGATTATGATCAGCTACTACCTTATTTGTTCTCATGAGAATTAAATGATATGATGCATTTAAAGGAGTTAGCAAGTATTTAGTGTAGTGTTTAGGTTTAATCTAATCATGACTTTTCACCCTTTCACTGTTTTAGGCACTTAAGTGACAGTCCTGATTAAAATGGAAATAACTCATGCTGTCATGGAGTTTACCTTTGACAGAAGGAAATCATAGCCATTAATTTATTTCAGCATTAATACTTTTATCTCAAATATTTTAGCAGTATTCCAATAGTATAGCATCATTACAGAGACAATATTTAATGCCACAAAATACAAGTTCAGTTCTTTCTGCTAAGAAGTATTAACAGAGTAAGTCTTTTAAACCAAGAGAAAGGTAAGCTAGGTATAAGAGCATTTCAGAAAATTGATGAATTTTTTTCAACTTCTTTTCTTTTCTTTTTCTTTTCTTTTCTTACTTTTTTTTTTTTTTTTTTTTTGAGACAGAGTCTTACTCTGTTTCCCAGGCGAGTGCCATGGCATCAGCCTACCTCACAGCAACCTCAAACTCCTGGGCTCAAGCGATCCTCCTGCTTCAGTCTCTCAAGTAGGTGGAACTACAGGCGTGTGCCACCATGATTGGTTAATTTTTTGTTTCTATTTTCAGTTGCCCAGCTAATTTCTTTCTATTTTTAGTAAAGACAGGGTCTCGCTCTTGTTCAAGCTGGTCTCAAACTCCTGAGCTCAAGTGGCGATCCTCCTGCCTTGGCCTCCCAGAGTGCTAGGATTACAGGCGTGAGCCACTGCGCCCGGCCTTCAACTTCTTTTCAAGTAGTTTTCGATATCATTGAAACCTTCTGTAGTGGCTCTCGTTCTTAGCAGTTTTTTTTTTTTTTTTTTTTACTTTACACAAAGAATGTGTATTGTGGTGTATATCAAGAATTATTAAATAGAACATATTTAAACATATTGAGTGGTACAGCACATTAGTCAACATTACCATAAAAAAATAAAAAAATGAATCATGTAAGAAATAATTGTACCAGACCTACCCATTTCTAGTCTTTGGCCTATACAATAATATCTAGGATACCAGCACATTTAAGAGTCATTGAGTAAAATGTTAGAATCATACTTGGTTGTACTATCCACTCCTACAAAAAGCCAGTGTGGGAATCCCCACAATTTTGTCTATGCTGTGAATCACTCATTTGTTTATGACTTTATCTTCGGATGTTCAAGGAGTACCTGTAAGAAAAATCCCTTATGCTAAGTCAGGAAAACAAAACAAAACAAAACAGAATTTTGGATTGGAGAACGGGAAAAAGAAAAAAAATGACAGATGTAGGATCAATGGAAATTATAGTAGAAATGAATAGGCTTTAGATCATGATGGTTGAAAGTATAATTTGATTAATTTTACCTGCTTTAAACTTTAAAAAATACTATTTTATATAGGCTGCCATTAGAATACTAAAGGCAAATAGTTTTTCACTTGCTTATTCACTCACCAAATATTTATCTATTGCTTACTATATGCCATGCACTCTTCTAAGTAGTGGAGATACAATCATGAGCCAGTCAGACACATTCCAGCTCCCAAATAACCTACATCAGAGACAGGTGGCAATGGTGCTTAGTGCAAATAAGATAAATGTTGCTGCACAAAGCTGTTTTCAGAGTCAAACCTGTTCACATACCAAGGCAGAATTTGGAATAAATATTCTCAGGGTCTACTATACAAAATATCTAATTTCAATATGGAGACCTGAATTCAACAGCAGCAAAGTCATGATTAAAGTAATACAGGAGAGGCAGGGAATGTTGGCTCACGCCCATAATCCTAGCACTTTGGGATGTCAAGGTGGGAGGATCACTTGAGGCCAGGAGTTCAAGACCAGCCTGGGCAACATAACAAGACCCTGTCTCTACAAAAAAAGAAAAAAAAAAAATAACCAGGCATGTTGGCATCTTTCTGTTGTCCTAGCTACTAGGGAAGCTGAGGGAGGAGGATCGCCTGGGCCCAAAGGTTCAAGGCTGCACTGAGCTATGATCGTACCACTGCACTCCAGCCTAGGCAATAATAATTAAGACTAGTAGTTTTATAATAGTAATAAAGAAGAATTGTTGGTACACATGGGAGAGGACAACTAAGACCGTATTTTGGTCCAGTATGAAAATAATGATAGCTTATATTTATGCAACACTCTCAAAGGGGCGTTGTTCTATCTGAGAAGCCAAGGTGGGAGGATTGCTTGAGGCCAGGAGTTTGAGACCAGCATGGGCAACATAGTAAATACTATCCATGTATTTATTCATTTAACTTTTCAACAAATCTATGAGATGTGTATGAATATTACCTTCATTTTAAAAATAAAGAACCTGAGAAACCTAAGGTTATACTATTTGGTTAAGGTGTTTTTATAATTTTATTTTTAATTGACAAATAATACTTGTATATATTTATGGGGTACAATGTGATGGTTTGATATACATTTCTGCTAAAAGATAGAGCTACTATTTCATCTTAAAATAATGGGGAAAAAACACTCAGTTTCTTGGGTTAAAAATGTAGGTATCTAAACACAGAAAAAATTTAACAAAAGGATTATATATTCATTGTAGATAAACCTGAAAACAAAGTTTAACGAAAAGAATAAAATAATTTCCATCAGTGTCAACACCCTAAGGATACATCCCTCCCTTTAATCTCTCTCCCTCTCTCTCTTTCCTTGCTCTTTCTCTGATGTAGTTGTGTGTGGGGGAGGGGGGAATGCCATCACTTTATCTATTCAAGTCCTATCTATATTTTTCTTACCGAGTTAATGGGGATTTTCTTAAGGACTTATGTCTTATAATTCTAAATTTATGGTTATTTCTTTTATTTTTAATTTGCCTTGTGATGTATTTTTCTTGTTTTTACCATATGTAATAAGGCTTGTCCCATTTAGTCATTCTACAAACATTTATTTAGATTCTATTATATTGTGAACATTGTTCTAGACACCAAGAAGTATAGCAATGCACAGAAATGTCTTTACATTCTGACTCAAAAATTCTGTGAATATACATACAATAATCTTTTCAATTCATTTTCACAATTTAAATATTCATTAGCAAATTCGGAGGAAGAGTAACAGTGTAATATAGATATATAATTTTATTTTCCAAACAATCATGCAGTCCTCCCCAAACAATTTGCCTTAACTTTCAATCTATTCACAGGGATTTAAATAAAAAATTTATAACAGATGAATGTGTTCATTGACTTTCCATATTTTCCATTGATCTGCATTTTATCTCTCTCATTTTAAAATATCATACGTTTTGTAGTCACCGTTTTCAGTAGCATTGCTAGAGAATATTTGTTACTCTATTAATTGAACATATTCTAGAGATTTTAACATGCAAAGTTTTCATTGTAGTTCATTATAATCTTGATTTTCCTTTCGCTTCAGGTTTATTTATGTGAAGTCGTTAATTTTTAGTTGTATGGTTTAGGTTAACTTCTAAAAATTACAATTTGAAAATAGAAATATAAATAACTATATGCAGGTGTACAAATATTCTGGTTCTGTAAGTGATATGCATAGTTTTACAGAAATCTATCAAGTATTTACTTATCCTTAAACAAATCCCTCTTCCTTCTCTGAAAATTCTAAACTTCAGGAAACAAAATTATCAGGTTAACAATAAAAGGAAAAAAAAGTTGGACTACTAAGATGAATTTTAGTCAACTTAACATTAGTAAGCACCAAATCTATTCAAATCTTATTTTCTGTTCCTATTTTTATAATTTTTGAGGTGACCCAAAAAGGATTTTTCCTACAGGTCAGTATGACACAACGTAACATTTTTGGCATAGAATCTCCATGTCATCTCTCCACTGTTTCTCTGCTATTATCTCCATTAGAGCATGCAACAATGAGTGCACTATTCTTTTATATTCCATATTTGTATGTCTTTTTATGCAAAGCTTCTTGAAATGGGGGCTTAGAAATATTGATTTTTTTCTCTTAAATAATCCAGCACTCTTTTTTTCCATTCCATTCGTAAGAAGTCATAAATGAATGACAAACAGCAACACTTAAAAGAATTTATTTTGTCTGTAAGGGAGAATATTCTGTTAGTTGGGAGTCTAAACATAGGAAAGTGTTGCCAGGTGAAGTGGATTATCATTCCTTCCATTACAAAATACTGATTCATGTGATTAACTGTACACCTCGGTAAATTCACTGAAAATCATTTAATTGTACACTTAAAATGGAGTGTTGGGAAAAAAAAAAGAGTCTGAATGACTCCTTGTGGGTTAGATGTACTTCCTGGAGTTAGCCAATATGTGGCTTGTATTTTTTTATCCTTTCAGCCAGCTTATGTCTTTTGAGTGTGAAATTCAAGCCTTTCATGTGTACTGAAAGAATTAATAAGTGGGATGCATTTTTGTTCATCCTGTTAGGTAGAACTTTATTGCTTTGTTTTATCTCTTGAGCCATTATTTTATGTGAACTCTGAACCTTAACTTTTGGGTGATTTTACACTGGTGGGTTTATTGTGCTGACCAATATATAATGCAGATCTCTGAGTACTTCTTGCAGGGCAGGTCTCTGGTCTTGACAAATTTCTTCAGTGTTTGCTTGTCTGAAAAAGTCTTTATTTCTCCTTCATACAAGAAACATAGTTTTGCAGGATACAAATTCTACGCTGGTCATTATTCTATTTAGGAAGACTGAAGATGGGACCTCAATCCCATCTGGCTTGTAAAGTCTCAGTTGAGAAGTCTGCAGTTAGCCTGATGGGTTTTCCTTTGTAAGTTATCTGATGTTTTCACCTTATGGCTCTAATGACTTTCTCCTTCACGTTAGTTAGTCTGATTACTATGTGTTGTGGTTCTTGCCTCTTTGTGAGGAATCTCCCAGGTGTTTATTGAGTTTCCTGTACTTGAATATCTATATTTCCTGCAAGACCAGGGAAGTTTCCCTCAATTATTCCCTAAAATAGGTTTTCCAACCTTTGTGTGTTTTCTTGTTCATCCTCATGGGAGCATATACTTCTTATGTTTGGCCTCTTTACATAATCCCATATTTTTTTTTTTTTTTTGAGACAGAGTCTCCCTCTGTTGCCTGGGCTGTAGAGTGCCATGGCATCAGCCTAGCTCACAGCAACCTCAAACTCCTGGGCTCAAGTGATCCTTCTGCCTCAGCCTCCTGAGTAGCTGGGACTACAGGCATGCGCCACCATGCCCGGCTAATTTTTTTACGTATAT